>RJWH01004377.1:0-56927 GCA_004363575.1 Solenodon paradoxus
CACCACCACCATCACCATCACCATCACCACCATCATCATCACCATCATCACCACCACCATCATCATCACCATCATCACCATCACCACCACCATCACCATCACCACCATCATCATCACCATCACCATCACCAACATCATCATCACCAGCATCATCACCAGCATCATTACCACCATCATCAACACCATCATCATCACCATCATCATCATCACTTTTAATGATGAATGATAATGAAATCTCACAAAGGTATGCAGCACTTCATACTTGTAAAGCTCTTTTGTGCTCATACCCACCTAGGAGCAGGGCAACCGGGCATGGATTCCTGACTCGATTGTGCAGGTGCAGGGACTGGGGCTCGGTAGATAACAGACCCGCCATGGTGAGGCTGGGACCTGGCCGCTCTGACTGAATGGTGCAGGGCTACGACTTGGCTTTCTCTCTTCCCCTCTGCTCCCCGCCTCCTTACTGAGTGCCCCCTCAGGAAGGGCAGATTGGCCAGGTTTGCTCATCCAAGAGACAATCAATGGCAGGAGGCTCCCTGTGCCCATTAGCAGTACCTCCCACCCTAATCTCTCTTGGAGCTGAGGAAAGGCCCCTACTCAGGAGCAGAGGTTACCTGCCCCCACTCCATCGCCGGCCTCAGGAAGGGAGGAGGCTCGCAGAATCCTCACTTCCAGAGCCCAGGCCCAGAACCGCCGTACTCCTGCAGACTTGCCCCTCAAGCTGCAAGTGGGCAAGCGGAACCCCCTGTGGCCTTCCCACCTCCGCTTCTCATCCTGAGGCTCCCATTCCCTGTTCAGACCCCAGCCGTGCACCTGACTTCTAAGATCCCAATCCATTGGCATAGGGAGCACTCAGTGTCACCACCTTGTCCCTGGCTCCCTGGGCTGCCCACCCCAACCAGCCAAGGCCTCGCTTTGATGAACCAGTGCCCTAACGGGGGGCCTCAGAAGTACCGGTACCGAATGTGGTGGGAGATGGGAGACCGTGTTCCGCAGAGGAGTAGTGCTGGCTCAGACGAACGCCAGGCGCGTGTGAGTTCCAGGGAGAGTGAAGCTCGTGCGTGGAGAGTCGGTGCTAGGGGCAGGGCTCTGAGGTGCGAGGAGAGCCCCTGAGCAGAGAATGAAGGCAGGGTGAACCCTGGGAGGATGGGGGTGCTGTGTGAAAACGAAGGGCCCCAATGCTGAATCCTACAGGCCCAAGTGGGCCTTGGGGCACAGGGCGCCCATGCTGAGTTTCCAGAGAGGCGGCCTGTGTGCGTCTCTCCTGACACAGGTTTTAGAGGAACGGAGGAGGATCTGGTCACAGAACGGGAACCTTCTCTGTCTCTGGAAGACTGTGGGCTGTGAGCTGTGCAGCTCCTCTCTGAGTCCAGTCTTCCCGTCTCCACAAGGGACAGGCTCAGGCCCGCCGCCCGGGGGACAGGAGAAATAAATGCAGCACCACGTGGCGTGTTCATGGGGACTCAGTGACCACGGTCTCCTCTCCTTTCTGAGGATGAGAATCCCCATTTCTCTCCAGAAGGGGGATAAATGCCATGAGCAAGGTCATCAGAAGCTCTGCTCAGGGGCTTACCAGGTAGGACTGGATGTCAGTGTGGAGGGGGCTTGGGTCACACCACCGAGGGTGGCCTTGGTGTCAGAAACGATGTGGGGGAGCTGGTCCCCATCACACGCGAGGCCCCACCCCGGAACCTTGGGGGACAGGAAGGCCTTTGAGCAGGCCTTGGGGGACGTTCCCAGACCTTTGCTGTGGGTCCCCGCCGTCTTGAAACACTTCCAGGCACAACCCACCAGGAGAATCTTCAAGCTGTTTATTTTTCCACCAAGACAAAACGATGTGGGAGCAGAGAAAGCCCGCCAGCCCCTGTGAACATGTTGGGGCCCTCCACCCAACACAACCCAACAGTGGTCACCAGGGGCTGCTCTGTTTCAAGAAGCTGCAGATCACCTACTGGGGGCCCCCCGAGCCGTTTCATCACACGTTTCTGGGCAGAAGTGACCGAACCTGCTGTCCTTACAGCAGCCATGTTCTTACTTGGACACACAAGTGATTGGCAAAAATGCACCCAATGTCAGATTTCAGGGACTCGGGGCAAGCGCCGGTCTCCTCTCAGCAATGAGATGGTGGCCCCGAAAAACGCCTTTCTTTCCTTGGTTCTTAGTAATGCCCAGCCCACAGGCAGAAACAGGGAGCAGAGTTGAGCCTTTGCATTTAAAATCAAGTAAGGTTTTCCAGCAAATACTTGAGTGCCCGCACTCCTCCGTTCAACGCCAGGGGAGGGCAGACAGACTTGCTCGCCCGGCCTGGCTGAGGACAGGGCGGCCTAACACTACAGTCAAATACACAGAAGGAAGAAACGTCTGCGTGGCCCCACAGGGCCGGGCGGAGCGGTTGGCAGTGAAGACTGTCCTGCGGCGCAGGCATGGCGATCAGCCCTCAGAACCAGTACTCGGAGACGAAAATGTGTGCGTGGACGACGTTCCGCTGGGACATCACGCCACCCACCACATAGTTCATCTCCAGCTTCAGGACGGTGTGAAACGGGCCCACGATGGGCCGCACTTGGCGCATGACCCCTGGGGAGAGAGCAGAGGTGCCAGAGGTTAGTGGGGGCCCAGTCAGGTGGGCGCCTGGGCAGTGATTCTCCCCCAGGGGATTTGGAGCCAGATGGGGCCTGAGCCCTTGTCGCGTCCCACTCTGAGCCAGAGGCCTGAGTCCTTGGCATTGCCTCTCCTGCCAGTGGTCCCTTCCAGGGCCAGTGACAAATGAACTCGACTTTGCCGACGGCCTCTCCATGGGGACCTGTGTGAGCAGGTGGGTGGCTCAGTGCTGTCTCGGAGACTGGCTCCCCACCAACTAACATCCACCTGACAGGGAGGTAAGAGCCCAGAGAAGGTCCTGGCATGAAATAGATGCCCCACAGATGCCCGTGCTCTCCCTCCTGGTCCTGGTGCCCAGTTCGAACTCTTGGGAAAAAACAAAGCCGATGTCTCCCTGTCCCTGTCCAGTGCAGCGGTCCTCACCCCATGGGACACACCCAGAACCCTTGCTGCACAGGCACCTGTGGACAAAACCCCTCCTGATCAGTTTGTGGAACAGGTGAGCGACAGGCAGCTTGGGTCACGCTATCAGGAGGAGGGTAGAGGGCAGAGGGCACGGGAATCAGTTCTGGGGGACAGAAAATACTGTTGGAGTGGCAGTGAGTCTGCCTGGACCAGGGTAGGCAACTGTCAAAGGCCATAGTGGCCTCCGTCACCGGGTTCCAAGTCCAGGTCCCAGACGGAGCCCCGCTTGGCCAAGGGGCAGAGGGAACAGCCCAGGTGCTGAGGTTTGCAGGGGAGCAGGTGAGTGTACAGCGGATTTCTCACACTCCCCAACTCTGTCTGCATATCACCCGTCTCCAGGCCGGAAACCGCCGGCACTGCCAAGCAGGGCCCCATAGGTTCATAGAGAGACCACCCACACTCTGGCACGAGAGCAGGTGGGGGTGCGAGGGGCACTGCTGTGCGCACCACCTTCTCAGCTCCCCGGGCCTCAGGCCCCTCAGCGAGCCTGTGACGCGCCGTGACCTGTGCTTCCACAGCCCAGACGTCCTGGTGCAGGTGCGCCTGAGGTGTGGGCTCTGGGTGTGCAGGGCGACCTCCCCACAAGACCTGGGCTGTGTTTGCGGCGTCTCTGTGCCTCCACGCGTTCCTCCATCAGCAGCCGGAGCCGCCCGGGGGCCGGAAACAGCAGCCCTGGCGGTGGAGGACGGCGGGTGCTGCGCTCTGATGGAAGTCCGCACGGTGTCTGGAGGGCGAGAATGGGGCGAGCAGGGCTGGCGGACTCAGGAAGACTTCTTGGAGGAGGAGCTCCTGCAGGCTGACCCCCCCGTGCCAGGGGCAGAGCGGGCACCACCAACAGCTGCTGACATTTGGGCATGAACGACCTTCAAGTGCTCTTTGCCACCTCACCTGCTGCTGCGACACAAGGACTTGCCCCAAATCACACAGAGCAGGGAGTGCTGGTAACTGCTGAACAGCGGCTTACTGGCTGCTGTTCCGGAGGACAATTTTGTGGCCGATTTCAAGCTACCAATGTGATGTCACTGAAGGTGGTGGGAAAGGTGTGTACTCTGCACACCTTGTTCCAAGGAGCATGCCCGGGGGCTGTGACTCCACCATTGCACGCTGAGGAGTCGCCTGCAATTGTCTGCTGCAGCAAATGGCTGTTCCGGGCACGTTTCTGTTCCAGGCAAATGGCTGTTGCAGGCACGTTTCTGTTCCAGGTAAATGGCTGTTCCAGGCACGTTTCTGTTCCAGGTAAATGGCTGTTCCAGGCACGTTTCTGTTCCAGGTAAATGGCTGTTCCAGGCACGTTTCTGTTCCAGGTAAATGGCTGTTCCAGGCACGTTTCTGTTCCAGGCAAATGGCTGTTCCAGGCATGTTTCTGTTCCAGGCAAATGGCTGTTCCAGGCACATTTCTGTTCCAGGTAAATGGCTGTTCCAGGCACGTTGCTGTTCCAGGCACGTTTCTAGTCCAGGCTTGTGTCTGCAAACAGCTCCACTGCAGACTTTGCAAACATGGCTGAGGCCCTCAACACCGCCCAGTACACAGCAGCCCTGGGAAGCCTCAAGGGTCCCGAAGACCTTCTGCTCCAGGGGCTGGTTCCTGGACAGGGGCTCCAAGGTCATACTCCGAGGGGATTTTGGGCGCGCTGTCCCCCCTCTCAATCCCTGGGCTACGTTTCAAAGTGAAGCGCCCCCGCTGCAGCCGGTGGAATTCTGGCTGCTCCACGCAAACAGGGCTGAGCTCCGATGGAGAGATAAGCGCAGGCTTCGAGGAAGGGCTGTCAGACTCTGTCTGCCTCCACCCGGCGACAACACTGCAGCTCTGTCCTGTCTGAGTGCCCACGGACACCTCCAGCTCCCGGCTGGAGACGTGGGCTTGTTACCACCCTCGCTTTGCCGCGGCCCCTGGTGACCCGGTCAGCCCCACCCGTGCTCACGGGGCACAGTCTGGGCAGCTGGTGTGGGATCGCGGTGCCAATGGAATACGCCCCCGTGGGGGCTCTTGGGGCGCACGGCCCCACGCCCTCGCTCCTCTGCTCTCTGCCTGGTACCTTCTCTCCCTGCCAGAGAGGACAGGGCCACTGCCCCAAGGGTCTGTGTGAACCAAGGACCTCGCGACCTGGGACAGAGCTCAGAGTTTCTCGGGGGCTTCGTGGGGGAGCCCGAGCACTGCATGATGCAGGGCAGGGGGCGACCCTGGGAGCTACGAGAGGATGTTTGTCTACATATTATTCTTCTCTTTATAGGACATGCAATTCACATATTACACACCAAATATATTATCGCTGTTACAGAAATCATTATAAAATAGACCAAACTGTCATTCATATGCAAAACACTTCGCTGGATTTTACACGGAAATAATTCTATGTATTTAATTTATTACATAGGAGAGTGACTATTTCATATTTAATTATATAATACTTACATGCACACGTGCTTAAATTCTGATGAATGTTCATATAGTTTATATGAATGTATGTTTATATAATTTAAATCCATATGTAAAATGTAATTTATGCATTGCACATATTGTACATTTACACATGAAACTTCACTGTTTCATGCAACATTACAAAACAATGATCTCACGCGAGCACATGCTGGTTCCTGGCTGCGTGGGAGATTTAACCATGCGGCGCTCAGCCCAGGGAGGCTTCTGACTCACCTTGTAGAGCCGTCCCTGGGCAGACAGGTGCACACGGACATGACGGTGGGCTGGGTGGGGCGCTGGAGGGGCGCGGGGAGAGAGAACATGCTGCTCTGTGAGCCAGGCCGGGACAGGGAGCCGAGTCTGAGCCCCAGTGAGTTCTTAGGCCTGATAACCTCTCTGAGTCTGTCTCCTCCTCTGAAACAGGGTTTAGACACAGCAGCCTTCAAGCCAGAGACAGAAAACACGGGGGCACTCGTCTCGCTCAGAAATGACTTCTGGATATGAAAAAGTTTCCCAATATTTGCATGTGGCCTCATTGTCAATTAAATGCGGCTGAATTCCCACATGACTCGAAACTGGAGCGAGGGGCCAGTGTTTGGCTTCACGGCGGTGCGAGACAGGAAAGCTGCAACTGCAGAAAGCACATCTGAGGACATCAGGGGGTTCATTCTCCACGACGGGGGAAGAGCCGTGCGCGCCATGGAGTATAAGCAGCCACACGGGAGACAAAGGACATGGGGAAGGCAGCCAAGAGCGCCAGAGAACAGGGCACTGAGAATGGGGGAGGCAGACTCCTGGATGCAGGTCACGCTCAGGGCCTGGATTTTCTCAGGATCTCTGCATTGCACAAGAACAATGACAAAGAGAGAACAAAAAAGCATGCGACAAGGGTGACACAAGAAAGTGCTGAGTGCACATAGCAGGTGTGAGCAATGTTCTCCCTCCTCACCACCCCATCAGCTTCTCGATCCCTCCCCTCTGGCCTGAAGTCTGCATCAGTAACTGTCAACTCAGGGCTCCCTTTCCCAGGCCAGAGGGCCTGACCACGACTTCTTCAGCCTAGCCTTACTTCTCCGGGGCTCTGGTCTGAGTGGACGTATTCCTCCATTCCCAGGTGAGTTCATGCCTGAGTTCCCCGTTAGTCCTCACGCTGACTGAGCCAGGCTTTCTCCTGATAGCACTTGGTTCTTCAAATCCTTTCTATCTGTCCATTCTTTCATCAACCCACCCGCCCATCTATCCACTCATCTATTCATCTTTTCATTCATCCATCCACTCACCTGCCCATCCTTCTTTCCATTCTTCTATTCACCCACCCATCTGTCCATTATCCTTCCATCCCTCTACCTACCCATCCATTCATCCACTCACCCATCCAACAGAGGCTACTCTACGCAGGTGATGTTTAAGGAAGACTCTATAGTAAAATCGACATTTAAGTTGCATTTTGAAGAATAAGTAGGGGTCAGAGAATCAGGAAGGACATGGGCAAAGTCCAAAAACACACAGAGTCAGGCCAGTTTTGGGAACAGTGTCTATCCTGGGGACAGACAGGCTGGGGAGGTGGTAGAGGGCCTCTGTAGGACATCACACCTCGTCAGTACCCCAGAACCAGGGGTCCATTTAGCCAGGGATCTGGTCGGCAGTCTCCTGGCTTCCTCCCCACCACTGACTGTTGACCAGGTTCTTTTGGAACCTCCTGCTGCAGGAGACGAGAGCAGGAGGGAGAGGAGGAGCACTTGCTGTCCCCATGAGCCATTGAAGCACCGGAAAGCCTCCACTGGGGTCTGGTCCCTCCGCCACTTGAATCTGCAGACACACACTGGCATCTGCTCCAGGCCTGGGGACGGTGGAGCCTGTGTTCTCTTTCTGAAGCCTCCCAATCCTCCTGTGTGTCCTGCAGTCGCCCCATCTGCCCACCGCGGGGAACCTTCACCAGCAGTTGCCCCTTCAGGGGTACGTCCCCACCCATGGCCCACGGCCCCCGCACAGCATGGCAGAGGAAGAAAGAGGCAAGAGAGCGTGAAGGAAGGACCTGTGTCCTTGAGGCCCCGGACGCTTGGAGGGAGACAGGCTTCGGTCCTGACGGGGCGCCCGACGCCTCCACAGTACTTAGACCGGAAAGGCGATGGCAGAGGCCAGCCCACACATGGGGGACGTGGCTTCCGTCACACCCGCTTGTCCAGTTACCTGCTGGGGGTCACCTCCCCACCTTCCCAGAGCCCCCCAAAGGAGAGGCCACGGTGCTGAGTTCAACTGTGTTAATCTTCCAAATCCTTGTCGTTGGCATGTCTGCTCCGGGTCTCAGACACCGCTGGTATTCCTCGGCGTGTCTGTGCCTCTTAAAGATATAATTAAGCCTTTTTTGCTCTTTGAAAAATGCAGGCCCCTCGGGCACTTCACATTCATGTCTCGTCTCTGCTTTGTAAGTTGCAACTGGTGGGCCCGGGACCCAGGAGCCAGAATGGGAGCCCAGCAGGGGCCTCGGCGCCCCTCGGTGTCCGCGGCCCCGAGACCATCCCCCAGCTTCTGCGGCGTGGGGCAGCATCGGACTGTCCATCAACGATGAGAAAGGACGAGAGCCAGCCAGGCGGGTGCACGGCATGAGGCCTCTGTCCCTGACACAGCACATTGACCTTGAAAGAGCACTGGGGTCACAGCCAGGGCTCCTGCGTGGGTTTCTCACTGACCAGCAGTCACCGTCCTTTCTCAGATTCGGCCCTCCAGCTCCAAAGCCCTGTGACTCTAACGGACCAAGAGGAATGGTGTGACAAGGTTTTCAGGAGCTTCACAAACAAGAAGACGGCCCCAAAGTGTCCCAAACCCGTGCTTTTCACAAACCAGGCCTTCAAGTTAGGAAAGGCAGAGGGAAGAGTGCTGTGCGCCAACATCAGAGAAGCAATCAGGCCCCAGGCTCACGCTTCCTCGGCGCCGGGTCTGTGGGGGCGGCGCGGTCTTTCTTGCCCCCTTTGCAGCTCGTCTTGTGGGGGAGCAGGAGCCCCGTGGCCCCGCTTCGTACCTGACACATGGAGGCACGCTGGGACGGGGCCGCAGGAGCACACAAGCTGAAGCCTGAAGCGCGGTTTATGAAGCTGACCGTGACCGCCCAGAAATGCAGACATCAGGTCAGTGGTGCAGACGAGGGTCACGGAGTCTCAGGCGTGGACCAGCGGGGAGGAGAAAGGCGGCCTCGCTGCTGGCCTGGCGACCCCACGCGGAGCCACGCGTGTGCAGTGTGGGCCAGTGCACACGAGGTAACAATCGGAGAGCCTGGGGGCGCAGAGGAGACTCCTGATCGCCCAGCGCGGACCCGACGGGCAGTGGGAAAAAGCCAAACCAGAATAAGTTGTCCGTCAGTCCCCTGCAGGTGAGGACAAATGCTCAGACCAAAGGCTGAGGGAAAAATCGAGACTTTAAAGAAAGGTTGTCAGCGCTGGCAAAGCAAAAGCCTCACGTAGGAGCGGGCTGGCAGGGCGGCCCCCAGTGAGGGGATGGAGTGAGGCTGACAGGGCCCAGGAGCTACTGCTCCAGTCAGGCTCACCCCACGGCCTCCAGGGATGGCCGCCTCCTTCCCTGAGGGGTCTACATCCCAGATGACAGCTCACAGGACAGGGCTCCGTCCAGCTGGGGCGGCCGCATCCAAAGCCCCACTCTGTCGTCCCATGGCGTCCCCTCCCTCCTCACAGCGAGATGTGATGTGGAAGAAACTTCCAGAACATGCTGCCGTGGCTGAGCCATAAGCCAAGATGGCAGAAAGGAATGAGAGTAATCACGTCAGTAACTGACAGTGATGGAACTGAGTTCCTGACGCCCCATCTTCTCTTCTAGCCTGAAAAACATCCAGTACGAGCTCGGACAGCAAGACGACAGGTGTCTGGGCTGCATATTTAAAATACCAAATGTCACTCAACACGTCTCATCAAAACTCATCATCTGTGTTTCTCGATCATTCTAAATGAGCTCCCGCACAGGTCTCCCTTGAGTGAAGCCAGACGGTGTGGATGAGGCAGCTGCAGGCAGTAGCTGAACCCTGAGTCTGCCTTTCCCCTCGGGGAGAGCTGTGAAGAGAATGCGGGCTCTCTCCAGCCCACGTCGGTCTCCTTCCCTGACGTGGGAACCAGCGTTTTCTCGGCGCTTGGTTGTGATAACACCGCTCCTGCCTACCGGCTCTTCCCCCATGTCATCTGGGGTCCTGGACGCCAGCGGTGCTCACGTGGAGAGTGAGTTCTAAACAGCAGAGCCAGGAGGCAGCCCTCGAGCCCAATCCTGGGCCCTGTCCACCCAGCCGCGGCCTCGCCAAAGGGAGGGAGGACCTGGGCACGTGTCTAAAGGGGTTTGTGTCTCAGGCACCTGCTTCAACCAAGGTAGCCTGGATGTGACTGATGAAAAGGAAAGAGCCGCTCCCCCGACTCTGCGTATTTCTGCCGGAACAGTCCCGCTGCTGGGGTTCTTCCCCACCCAAACCCTCCGCCACTCAAACCTCTCCAGACACCACCGATGGGCAACTCAAACATGACCCCACCTTCTCCCTGACCTGCTGCCTTTCCCACCATCCCCGCAGCAGCTGCCATCACCCTCAGCGGGCGGCTTGCCTCCCTGTCTCATGCTCGGTCCTCACGAAGGCAGACAGACTTGCTTTCGAACATTTTCACCTCCTGACAGTCCCCACCCAGCAGCTCAGGCCTCGTCCTACCTGGCAGCACGCCTTCCCCCTCATCCCGCACCCCCGTGGCACCTGCCTTTCAGCACATTGGTCTGATCCTGGGGTCAGGGCTGGCTCTGCTCACAACCCTCTGGCCCCTCGGCCACCCGCAGGTTCACAGGGCAGACGCACCACGGTGAGGCCCTCGCTCCGCCCGGCCTCGTCCTCTGTGCTCCGCCCAGCAGAACCCCTTGGAAGCCCTCAAAAATGACCCAGGTCACAGAGGACAAGTGAGCACCAGCTCTGCCAAGCTGACTTCACAAGACCAGGGACACGCGAGTGGGACCATCCTGCCCTTGGCCCTCCAGGCGTTAAGGCCACACTGTCTCCTCCTTCAGATGGGACTGTGGCTGAGGGATGGCGAGGCTGGCCCGGTGAGTGCAGGATGGCCATTTTGTGCCCATGCCGGCCGGTGAGGCATGTGGCCAGCGTGTGCTCTAGGCACGTCCGGTGCTGGCCGTGGGGCTGACAGGGCTGGCGGGGCGGACGGTATAGCCGCTTCTGGGTCCTCCAGGAGGAGGTGGGAAGAGATGGCGGGCAGCAGAGGCCAGTGCAGGTGACAGCCGCTTCCGCAGGGCCGGCAGCAAACTCTGGGGCCGGCGCTCACAGAGCTTCAAGCAGGAGGCGGTGTCCATTGAACCTGGGCGCTCCAGACGGCCTGGCTGGAAGTAGTCTGCAGAGGGGCTCAGAGGAAGGGCATGAGCAGGGCCAGCTGGGTGCCCTGTTTCCCCAAGTGGCCGAGAATCCAGGCGGATGGCCATCACAGGGGCCCCCCAGTGGGCCTGGGGCAGGAGCTGAGCCCTTTCCTGGAGCCACAGTAGTGACTGCGGGTTTCAGAAGGACAGGACCTGCTGAGATCTGGTGAGAACCATCGCTTTTCCTCTCTTTGTTCCCACGAATGAGCCAGCTCAGGCAGAAGGGGGCTCCCGGCAAGGAAGGCCACTCTCAGTCCCCGGCTGCAGCCCCATACAGGCTGCAGCACACTGGACGCGCCACTGAACCCTCAGCGCCCCAGGGACCGACGGGACCTGCAGTGCACGCCGGCCCTGAGTGGCACATTCAGGCTGTCGGGGGTGCAGAGACATTTCAGGATGGGCCGACCCCGAAGGGCAGGCTCTGCCCTGCCCAAGGTCACAGAGGAAGGTCACGGCAGCAGGCGCCCGCGTGGAGCCCGGACGCGGACGTGGCGTGCGCCCACCGTGTTTTCCTCGGGGCCTGGAAGTGCCTCTGCGCTCCCTCACCCGGGGAACGGACACCATCACGAGGCTGCCGTGCGGAGCCGGCGACGTGATCCGATACAGAACGTGCTGGCAGCGTGCCCAGCGCACCTGCGGCTTTGCTGTCCATTCGACGGTGGTGACCCTCCAACCTGTGTGGGGTTTCAGCTCCACCCACAGGGGGACGGCTCCCCCAGAGTGCACCTGGGAACACCCGCCATTGCAGCCGTGACTGCGGGTCTGTCTGGGCCCTTTCGGGGTGCACGGCATCAGTGGAGGCTGTTGGAAGACCTGATTCGGACTCCTTTTCCCCTAATTTTGCACAGCACGCCTTGACTCTGGTGTGACTGCAGCGCTCCAGCCCTGTCCAGATCACTCACGACTGCACTGGAGATGTCAAAGGCTTTTCCACAGGCACAAGGCACGGTAGGAAGGGGGTCGCCAGCCGTCGGCCAGATGCCGACGGTCCCCAGGCGAACTCGGCATGGTCAGGAGGCTCCAGTTATGCCCCGGTGACTTCAGAACTCGCGGATGTGTGACCCTGCGGGGTGCAGGCCTAGATACTCCTGTGCGACGTGCGCGCATGTGTGTTCAAGCAGGCGGTCGGGGTGACTGGGGGCACTGCGCAGATGACCCCTTGTAGCTTCTCCTCTGGAAATCGCCAGGTCACACCTGCTCCCTGGCTTCCCACCAGCACACCGCTTGGCTCCCGTTCGCGGAGCTTCGGGAAGGGCTTCCCCGGCGCCTGCCAGCACTCACGGGTGCTGCGTCAAGGTCACCGGTGACCCAGGCGTGGCCGAATCCCATGGGGAGCCCTCCGTCCTCACCCGACCGGCAGCGTGGACACAGGTCACCGGCCTGCTCTGCTCCTGTCCGTGGCTCCTCAACACCCGCCTGCGCGCGCAGGAGGTCCCGGCACCCATCTTCGGCCTTTTCTCTCCACCTGCACTCGCTCCCAGGAGACCTCACGGGTCTCCGGGCTCCACCTCTTGCTCACATGCGGGTGTCCCCACACCCGCTTCCTCTGTTCTGAGGGTGTCCAGTAGTGATGTCAAAAGTGACCTCCTGACCCCCCCAAAGCTGCCTTCCCCGTCTCAGCTGAGGACAACCCAGCTTCTCCTGGGCTAGACCAAAATCCTGGGTCCCCCTGGGCTCCATGTCCGATCCTCAGCAGACACTGGCACTGCCTTCCCATGACACCTTGAATCTGTCTCCTGCTCGGCCTTCCCGCTGCAGCCCCATGATTGAAGCCACCGGCACCCCCGGCCTGGATCACGGCCTCAGGCTGCCATGCCGCCCTGCCTGGGCCTCACCCCACACCCAGAGAGAACCTTCCAAATGAGCCTACTCACCCCTCATCGCAAAACCCCACCTTGTTCAGCAGAAAAGCCAGAGCTCAAGAAACCCTCAAGACCTTGCCTCATCACCCAGCACCTCAGGCCTCTGCTCCAGCCCACCAGGCTGCCCCTGCCCCAAGGCCTTTGCACATGCAGGTCCCTCTACCGGGAGCTCTGTCCTCCAGAAAACCACAAAGTTCATTTCCTCAGGGTCTTAGACAAATATCTGACCCCCAGATTTAAAGTTGCTCCTCTACCCGCTGCCCTTCCCCTCCTTTCCTGTCCTGTGCATAGGGCTCACGACCACCTGGCAGTTATGTACGAGCTGCAACAGACATTTCCAGAGTCTGGGTGTGTGCAGGCCACTCCACAGCGGGGAGTGATTGTGTGACTGCACAATGAAATCACCCCGCGGCGCACTTGCCAGTGTTTCCCTGATGTTCATCTGTCACACCGTTTCTCATCTGCTCCCACCTCTGGATAAAACGTGTACGAGGTCAGGTTTGTGTCCATCAGCCTTTGATGACTGTCACTGCATCCCCTCGAGGGGACCCAGAGGGCACACACATCCTTTCCTGGAAGAATGAGCACCAGAGGCTTCTGGGAGAGGTGGCCTGGGTGCTGCCGGAGCAGCAAGGGGGCTGCACGCACTGCCGCTGGGGGTGAAGGCCGTGAGGGAGAGGAGGATGGCTGGGCTGGGCTTTGAGGGCCGGACAGGAGTTTCCCAAGCAGAGAAGGAGAGAGAACAGAGAGGCTGTGGAATGGTGGCGTCTGGGCCGGGCAGGAGCATCTGCAGCGGAGTGGAGGGAGAGGCAGGAAAAGTGTTCTGGGTGCTGGGGAGGAGGTGGGCGGGCCTAGGCCGGGCGCAGGGACGGACATGGAAGGCGGGTTTCAAACAGGGCCCTCGCTCTCAGCCAGACCGGGTGGGAGGAGAGGGGTAAGCGTGGAGGGAGCGTCTCCACGACCTGGAAACGTATCGCTCTAGGGGTGCGGCAGCCAACTCAGCAACAGGGCACAAAGAGAAGACATCTCGAGGTGACCACGGGGCCCCAGCAGGTCTGAGGGCCTGGCTCCACAGAGTCCACGTTGTGGTGGGGGCTGGGAAGCCACAGCTCGTGAGGACCGCAGGCCCCACCGCCAACCTCGTTAGGAGACCACGCCGGTGTGGACGCACCCCACATGGCCCGGCCCGGCTTAACTCCCCTGCCAAGGGCCATCCCACCTCATCCCTGCGTCCCACAGGTGGCCCCTGGGCACTGCGAGGCCAGACAGCAGCCTCTGAGCCTCCATGGCTGTCTCGGCTGCTGACTGGAGGTCCGTAAGGCTAAGTGGGGTGCAGAGTGTGGCATCCCTGGGTGAAGGTCCCTTCTTGGCCAAGGCCCTGGATGAAGACCACCCACGGATCTGTGGTCCATCTGGGCCCTCAGGAGCGGCCCGCTGAGCAGGGCGGTTTCCAGCGTGCCTCCCCCGGCTCCTGAGCCCCACCCGTGTCAGTTCAAAAGCAGGGGCTGGGCCCCCAGAACCCACCACGCCCTCAAGAGTTCAGCCTGGGGATGAAGGGGCTCACCAGCTGCGTGAATAGGGGTGACCTCTGAGAGTTTCTGTATCTATGAACTGGGGGGTGTTGACCCTCCTTATAGGGCTCTGAGGGGGCATATAACCACTGGTTTCACAGGGGGCACAAAGTCAGGCACAGCGCCGGAGCTGAGGTCTGCAGCCCTGTCTCCACTCCGTGGGGCCCCGGCACCGGGAGCACAGTGCGTCCCCTGCACACCCGCATCTAGCCCTGGCCCTCTGCCTCCGTCAGGGCGGTGCTGTCTCAAGGTGAGCCGGCCACAGCCCATCCCAGGCCCACAGGCACTGGCTGTCACCCTGGGAAACAACTTGGCTGCTGGCCAGGGTGTGGCCCCGGGGTGACGGGCTGTGCCTCCCAGAGAAGAGAAAGTCCTAATCCCCAGGATTTGCTGTGAAAGCCGGGACAGGTCCCATCAGTCATCACGGGGCAGGGAAGGCCGCGCTGTTGTTTTTAGGTGGAATTTCTGAATCTCATTCGTAATGTGTACTGATCCGGGGCCAAATGCTCCGAATTGGGCTGTAGGACGGGGTCAGCTGCGCATGGTTAACCCTTAACGGGTAAAGAATTTGAAAACAGCAGTCTGGGCCCTGCTATCTGGGACGGCTGATGCTGATTTGAAGCCAGATGGCTGGGCGAGCCAGTTCTCTGGTTTGATGGCGCCCTTGCTTGAGCAAGGGGAGAGGCATCTGAGCAGGCTGTGCACGGCACACAGATTAGGCTGAAAACAGGACTCTAGGGTTTTACAGTGCACAACCAGTGCAACTGTACAAGGCAGTCCTGCCACTGACCCCTTCTCTCTCACTCTGAGACATTAACAAGGAGGAGCCTCCTGCTATAAGACAAGCTGTAGGCACACATGGGGACACTAGAAGGCAGCTTCTTTAAAGCGGGATCTGCCTTGGATGTAAATTTGTGCCCCGGCACCCAGCACAGGCCTTGATATGAAGTAGCAGGCCACTTGTTACGTGGAATGAGTAAGATAATTCAAAGATGCGGAAGCCAGGAGGCACCCCAGCCCGGCTGTGAGCTGCCTATTGGCTTGCATAGAACTGGGACGACTTCGCGGTGGACGGTCCTAGCACTGTCCTGTGCACCGCCCTCTGGCCTGCTGTCCCTTCAGGGCCTCTGAGCTCTCACCAGTGTTCCCGTTCCAAACAGCTTCCTCCCAATGGCACATTTATTCCCCCAGACTCTCCCAAACTCTGTTAAAATACACACATCCCTGGCAGGCCTCCGAGCCCAGTGAGGCAAGGATTAGATGGCAACTTTGCTGGGGAGGAAACTGAGGCTCAGAGAGGTCGTGTGACCTGCCTGAAGTAACACAGCAAGAGACAGAGCACCAAGAATCAAGCCTAGAATCTCTTACCCCACCTTCTGTGCTTGGCTGCACCACAGACACTGGACTGTATCTTGCCCTCAGGAGGCCACCCCAGTCACTGATATTTTCAAAGGGCAAATTTGAAATACGTGAATACTATATACACACTCAACAGATGAAATTTAGAAGATTATTTCAAAATGTAAATATTTTTAGTGACTTTTTTTTAAAGGGAAGGTGCAGGCAGGAATGCAGGCGAGCAGGCAGGCAGGAAGAGAGGAGGAAAAGCACTATTTATTTTAGCTGTTCATCTGGGTTGTTCCCTGGTCCTGGGCTGCAAACCCGGGTCCTCGGGATGCGCGTGGACTGTGCTGGTCGAAGGCAGCAGACTTAACCTGCACGCCTAAAGTCCGTTCAAGAAGGGCGTGCATGCGTGTATGCGGGTGCTGTCGTGCCCAGAGGCTCCCACATCATCTCTAGCACAGACAAGATGGACACGTGAGCTGCGGGCCCTTTTCACGGAGAGGGCTCGGATCTCCCTTCACCTGAACTTTGTGCAGGCCTCTTGGGTGCCAGGCACAGCCAGTGGCTCCCAGAAAATCGTTTCGTCAATCGCACAGGTGTGTCTGTAACTAGGGCACATCCTCCCGACCTGGTGCAGTGACCTTCTCCGGGGCAGGCCCCGTGTCGTGCTGTCCTCCCCTGAGACTCCTGCGCAGGACTGGCCGCCTGGGCCTGTGGCTTCTCGGGGCCCCAGCCAGCCCGGGACAGGAGAGCTCGGCGGCCCCACCCACTGCATCTCCAACTGGGGGCTAGGGACCTGGGCGAGCACCTCTGGCTTTCCGGGATAAACGGTGGCGGAGCCCCAGGTTCCAGGAGGGTGGAGTGCACACGGGCCGAGGAGTGTGCAAGACTGTGAGTGAAATTCACTAGGCCCAGTGCGGTCCCAGGCTGGGGACACATGGCCCCTTAATACTATAAGGGTTGGGCTTAGGGTGAGGGTTTGTGTTTAGGGTAGGGTTGGCTTTAGCATTAGGTTAGGATGGAAAGAGCATAAAACATCTCAGAAATCAAACTCTGTGCATACACACACACACTCGTGCCCACACCTGTGCTCGCTGACAGCCACACACACATCCACACAGACCCATCCATACTCACCCCCGTACACACACCTGGGTACACTCACACTCACCCCTCCGCCCTCACACGCTCAGCCCTGCACACACACTGAGTCAGCCCGAGGGCTTTCCCAGAAACAAGTTCACAAAGCGAAGTGGGGTCGGAATTATTTTTCAGATTCATAGGTTATAATTAAAGCACATTTCCAGCCTACAGACAATCTCCGTAAATTGTAGCCAATCCCAGCGTCCGCCTGAGGCGGTGCGGCCCGGCCCAGGCTGAGCAGCCCACCCCTGAGGCCCCGACGCTCCCACCGTGTGGGCAGATGGGGAGGGTCCTGGGCAGCACCCCCTGCCCGTGCAGTTGGTTGGGTGAGGACTCTGGGGTGTGTTCAGACCCATCTCCCCAACACACGGTGTCGACCACCCAGACTTGAAGGGCAGACTTACGTTCAAGGGGTGGCCCTATGCCCCCACCGAGAGTCAGGAGTGTCGCCAGTGCTTAGAAGGAGAGACAGACCCAACCACTGTCGACAAGCAGTGGCCAAGTAGACACCAGCTGGTATAGACGGGAGAAAGAGTCCACACTGCAGGCCTAGGGGATGGGAAAATGTGGAGGCAGGTTACCTCGGGTCTACGCCCCATCTTTGCACAGCCCCAGCTGGGAGACCCTGAAAAGCAACTTAGTTCATCTGGCCTCAGTCTTTTCCTCTGCTAAATGGGAACAGGCAGACCCCACGCAGCAGGAGTCTGGCCCTGGGACCCTCCTGGCCCACAAAGGCCTGCACTCTTGTGCCACCCTACTACGTGGGGGGCCTGCCCAGCTTCCTGTCCTGAGCCAGGGCTGCCACTGGGCCTGTTCCTCCTGAGTCAGGACACAGCACCTCTCCTGAAAAGCTTCTCCCGATGACAACGTGACGGTCTGGGCACTTCTCCTGAGTTGCAGACGCATTCCCCACCCCCACTGTGAGAAGGGTCTGTCTCCCACTAGCCCTGGGAACCCCAAAGCTGACAAGTCTTCCTCCATGATCTCAGCCTCCACTCCCTCCCCAGAGCCTGGTTCCCCCGAGGCCTCAGTGCTTCTTCAACTTCAGGTGATTCAGGTGGCAGGACCCACGAGTCTCAGCAAAGCCTCTGACACAGGCTCAGCGGGAATCCAGGCAGAGGCGTGGGCCACAGGGCTGGGGGAGCTGGCGTCTGCGCATACATGCCATCACTGGAGAGGAATGCCCAGCACTGGGCACCTGGCGGGCAGGTTCCTGGGTCAGGAAAGAGTATGACCACATTCCAAAGTCCAGGATGTCAGGACACTGCACTGAGACTTGCTGACCTGCCCAGCAATTAGAAGGACAGGTCAAGCTTCCGATCCAAGGAGTGGGCATCTCGAAGCTTTACGGACACTCCTTGATGAGTAGAGACCGCCCTATAAGTCTATATGGTCAAGAAAAGGTGGGATTCTAAATGTCGTCGTGCCAAGGAAGAGAACGAGGCTCTGCAACACCCCCCTCCGATCAAGTGCCATGCCAGGTACCACCTCCTCCATGCAGCCTGCCTTGATCTGTGCTGGTGGGGACAGCCCGGGCTCTGCGCCCACAGCGCCCGTGAGTGCGCTCCCCGCTCACTCTCTGGGGTGTCTGATGCCTTAAAGACACCCTGCTCATTCAGCATACAGTGGGGGCCCAACGAGCAGGAGACAGCCTCCCAGACCTGCCTGCCCCTGACCACTGCTAATCCAGCCCAAGGCTGCTGCCCCTTAGCCCCCACGGCCTTTCCCTGAAACGTAAACTGAGACCCAGGAGAGCTCGGCGGCTGCTGATCAGTGACTCCAGTGGAATGAAATCAACTCGCACGCGGGCGTGTTCATTTCCAGGATCCTCAAGCCCTAACGGGGACTCCTGCAGGACCGTGAAGTGAAAAGACTGGTGAAAATCTCCTGAGATTCAGAGCTAACACCTGGGGCCCTCTGATGATTTGTTCTTCCCTGCTTGGCTTAATAAAAGCAGGGCCTTCCCACTCATTAGGTAAAGACTAACAGACAGAGCAACCCACCCTGGGCAGGCGGGGAAGAACATCAGCAGGTCCTTTATTTTTTTCTTGAATTTCAGTTTACTCTGGGCTGGGGGAGTTGAGAGAGCTTTAGGGTCATGACGGCTGTGTGAAAGGGTCTCCACCAACACCGGGGAACTTTATGAATCTCAACCTACCTGTCCTTTCAGATGTGGCTGGCTGGCTCTCGGAGGCAGGAAAGCGGAGCTCGGGGGACTGCGTGTGACACCTGACATTCTGGTGGGCCTTTCCTGCTGGGAAGCTGTCAGCGACACAGAAGCCCCTCACCCTTGTGACTGGGCGAGCTGGGGCATTTGTGTTTCTTCATCTTGACCTGGGCAAGTGCCTGGCCACAGACTGTATGTCAGCGCCTGGTGAGGGACCAACGTCCCGGCCCAGGAGCTCACACTCCACAGACCGACATCACGGCACTCCCTTGTGTCCTCAAGTCCCAGTCACTTCTGGGGACCAGAGGGACGGACCTGCAGAAACCTGCTAAGTTGGTCCTGTCTGTCCCCACGCTGGGCAAACATCAGGGTGCCACACACAAAACTGACCAGTGGCCTCAAGGGCCACGTCGGCCGAGCATTGTAGCGCATCTTGGCTTTGGGAGGTTTTAACAGAAATTTCTGCAGAACTGACACTCAACATACACAGCACTTCCACCTCCTTAGAAAAAGCTAAAAAAGAAGAGACTGGAAAGGAAGAAGGGGTGCTGGGGGTCAGACTCCAGACTCAGTCAGCAGCCTGGGTAGGCCAGGGGTGTCCCCAGTCCTGGTTAATAACATGCCATCCACGTCCATTGCAGCAGGGTCCCCATTAGTCATCACTTAGGAGCCTTTGCCTGAGAGACCCCTTCTGAGACTGGCGGTTCCCTGCCGAGCTCAGGATGACTGCAGAGTGGATAAGGAGGGCTTTGTCGTGGCCTGAGAATACCTGGGGCATTAACAGAGCACTTGTGCACAAGCTGGGAACACATGCTTCATTTTTCACTGACAGCTGGCTGACGAGGAACGCAGAGGATGGCTCTTCCAGGCTTTACAAAGACAACAGGCTGAGCCCTGCCGCAGAGCCTCCCTTATCCCTGCTAAGAAGGGGTTTTTAAGGATACATTAGGAAAAGGCCTGACCCTTTCAGGTTCTTAGTCTTGGGGCACTTTCTTCTTCTGTTATCTGGGGAGGAATAAACTCAGTCGCCTTGGGGCCCGGTGGCTGGAACACAGTGATTTTCCTACAACGCCCAAACTCTTGGTGACTCTGCCCAGATCAGCACCAGGCCTCTGCGGGCAGCACTTCGGGTGCTCAGAGAAGCCTGGGCTCCTGGCGACACAGGCCCCCAGCACCGAGTGGCCTGGGGAGCCTCCTCTCCTTCCTGGCCTTTCCTCCCTCCTCAGTGTAGGGGATCTATTCTCCTGTGCTAGGGTGACACGAGCCCCGGCACTCGGTGGTGTGAGTCACTCCCCCATATGCGGGGATTGGGTTTGGTCTTCGCCTCTTCCAAGAAGCCTTCCTGACTCTGGTGCCCAGTGTCAGCACAGGGCACGTACGGCCTACAGCTGTGGGTGTTTAGCAAACACCTATGAGTAAGTGGCTGTCCCTGCCTGGGTGCTACAGGCAGTGACGGACCCTGGACCTCCTCCCAAGCCCTGCCAGGGGGCCGGGTTCAGCAGATGGGGCTGAGCAGCCCGAAGAGGCTCCCCTCTGGGCTGACATTCAAGGCTGCTATCAAGGACGAGCTAAAATCAAGGGCTCCAGCCAGCAGCTTTTCAGTCCTGAGTCTCAGAGGGTCATTTGACCCAGGTCCCTCCTCTGGCCATCAAATCAGTCCCTGGAGGGGTCTTTCGGGGCGAGTGGCTGCAGGTTTCCCAGGCTGCTCCCGCTGGGTTCAAGTCCAGAGGCAGATGGCTGCACTGCAGGCCCTGGAAGCACCACGCCAGTGCCTGGGGCTGGTGCACACCAGAGGCAGGCCGACCATATGCCCCATTTTAAATGGGACAGTACCGTTTATTTTCTTACCTCCTGACTGTCAAGGTTGTCCCATTTTTAATAAATCAGGGCCATCTGTAATGCAGGACAACAGACAGACCAGTGGCCCCGGGCCCAGTCTGTGAGGGGGCCTGAAGCCTGTCCTGCTTTGTCCCATTTTCAAATATGGTCAGTGTAGCCAGAGGCTACCTGGCCTGGAAGCTCCTGGGTGCCCAGAAGTGATTTAGAGGCGAGGAAGACAGGGAAAGAAGCCCAGGAAAAAGACTCCAGGCAGAGAAAGAAGGTGGTGACTTGGGCATGAAAAAGGCGCCACAGGAGCATGGATCCCTACGGCACAGCCCTCCACCTGGGACAGGACACTGGTCCAGGCCAACTCCAGGAGCCAATCACATGGATATCCTGCAATCTTGCGGAGAATGGAATCATTTGGGTCCACCTGGTGGGCAGGACAGACTCCCAAAGGCCAGCTGGACCCACCAGGCAGCATCAGACTGGGACCCCAGAGAGCAGGGCATGTGTGTGCAGTCAAGCGCAGGGGGGAAGCTGCTGTCTCTGCAGCCACCTTCACGTCTGTTTCCAGGAAGCACATTTGGGGTCGGCACCTGTGGTGGCCCTCACACCTGTCCCTGAGTCCCTTTGAGAAGACCAGCAGGCCCCCGTGCCTCTCTGGGCTCATTTCCCCATCTCCAGGAGCCTCCAGGCTCCGACAGAGTGGGTTTTGCTGCCCCAGAGCCTCGAAGCTGAGAAACAGAAACTCCCAGGATGGTTCCAACTGAGTGTGGATGCAATGCAAGAGTGGGCACTGGATCTGGGCCAGACCACTGCCCAAGCCCTGGCTTGGGCCACCCTTCACCCTAGGAAGGATTTAGCTGGGATCCGAAAGGCAAACACTGCAGGAAATTCACCAAGAGAACCTCATGGGGCATAGAGCTGGCAGGCGGCCTCTGCATTGAATCCGAGGTGAGCTTATGGGACGTCGCCCCCCACCCCCGCCCTCTCCTGGAATGCAAAGCCCTGGGGGGCAGGGGCTGCCTGGTATTTATCCATCTGCGTCCCACAATGCCCAGCCCCAGCCCCGAACAGACAGGGGCCCAGGGAAATGAAGCAATAGAAGGAATGAAGAAAGAATGAACAAATATTCGAATTGGACCGTTCTGATTCCAACTGCGATGGTTCTAAAATCTGCGAATCACTCCTGGCAGACCCAAAACCGCGCTCAGGCCCAACTCCAAGCCTAGGCCGGGGACCAGGAGCAGGTGGGGCACCATGCGCAGGCTGGGGACCTCACGCAGGGCTGAGGCGACGTACAGAGCGGGCTCCAGGGGCAAACCTGGCACCACGCGCAGACCCGGGACCACGTTGAGGTCCGGCTCCAGGCGCAGACCCGGGACCACACACGGAGCCGGGATCACGCGCAGAGCCGGCACCACGCGCAGAGCCGGGACCACGCGCGGAGCCGGCACCACGCACGGAGCCGGGACCACGCGCGGAGCCGGGACCACGCACGGAGCCGGCACCACGCACAGAGCCGGGACCACGCACGGAGCCGGCACCACGCACGGAGCCGTGATCACGCGCAGACCCAGGACCACGCACGGAGCCGGCACCACGCACGGAGCCGGGATCACGCGCAGACCCGGGACCACGCTCAGACCCGGGACCACGCACGGAGCCGGCACCACGCACGGAGCCGGCACCACGCACGGAGCCGGGATCACGCGCAGACCCGGCACCACGCGCGGAGCCGGCACCACGCACAGACCCGGCACCACACACGGACCCGGCACCACGCACGGAGCCGGCACCACGCGCGGAGCCGGCACCACGCACGGAGCCGGCACCACGCGCGGACCCGGCACCACGCGCGGAGCCGGCACCACGCACGGAGCCGGCACCACGCGCGGACCCGGCACCACGCGCAGACCCGGCACCACGCACGGAGCCGGCACCACGCGCAGAGCCGGCACCACGCGCAGAGCCGGCACCACGCGCAGACCCGGCACCACGCGCAGAGCCGGCACCACGCACGGAGCAGGGATCACGCACGGACCCGGGACCACGCTCAGACCCGGGACCACGCTCAGGTCCGGCTCCAGGCGCAGGCCGGGCACCATTTGGGCTTCTGTATGTGAGCAGCATTGGGCCACTCACCACCCCTACCCAAGTGGGACAAACGCTTGACCCCACTTCCTCCTGTCTGCCCTCATTCCCAGACTCGCGAAAGTTCCTTAAGAGTCCCCTCATGTAACGATGGGGAAACTGAGACCAGAGTGGGCAGCGACTCCGGGCAAGCTGCAAGCTCGTTTCATGATTGCTGGCAGCCCCACTGCTGTCTCCCCTTGGAAGCCCAGCAGAAGCTAATGTACCATTAATTGTAATTAACTAATTATTCCTGCTGCCAAGTAGCGGAGGAGGAGACTGGGGGTGGGGAGCCCCCAATGACTCAGTCATGTTTACAGCGTGCAAACCCATTTAAGAGCTTGTAAAGTTGCTATAAATGGCTCTTTGGCAAAGGGAATAACGATTCCCTCCTCCAGCTGCCGGCTTAGCAACGGCCGGCTTAGCGGGTGGGACGGGGTTGCGAGGGCCGGCAGCGCCACCTAGAGGCCAACTTCCAAATCGCTCCGCTTGGAGCCGGCCGGCTGCTTGGATCTGAGAAAGCGACCCCGGGACCACCATACCGAGTTCCCCATTTACAGCCCGGCAACTGAGACCCAGGTGACCACGCGGCCTGGCTCTCTGGTTGTGCGGCTGCTATGAAGATGTTCAGGGTCTAAAATCTCAGTTCCAAGTGGTCCTTGGGATGGTTTTCACGCCCGTGAAGTTAAGCGGCAGCCCCCCAGCAGCCCCCGTGACCTGCGCACGTGGACACAGAGTAAGCACCCTTTTCCCTGACTGTCGCAGCGCTGGGGTCAACAGGGAAGGGTGAGGGTTCCGCTGGGCCTGGGAGGGCAGGCGGGTGGGATCTGGAGGTTTCCCACCCACCTGGCACAATCGACCTTGGAGGACAAGGGGCCGTCTGCACAGGCCACTCACCCACGGTCATGCCGTCCGCGTAGCGCTTGATGATGTCGAAGGAGTCGAGCAGGTTCCCTTCCGTTATGTAGAAGACGATGTCCGCTTGGTTGGCCGGATTCAAGGGCGTGAGGGTCCGGAAGAAGATGATCTCTGCGG
This sequence comes from Solenodon paradoxus, assembly GCA_004363575.1. NCBI lineage: Eukaryota > Metazoa > Chordata > Mammalia > Eulipotyphla > Solenodontidae > Solenodon > Solenodon paradoxus. The sequence continues at coordinate 23,962 of RJWH01004377.1, forward strand.
GGAGAGCCAGGCTCGGGAAGGGGGCCACAGACCAGGGACAAGAACCTAACATGAGGCTGCGTGGAGGTCAGTGGGGAAACTGAGGCATGGAGCGATTTCTCGCCTTCTCTGAGCGAGCCGATCAGTGTCGGTGCCGCTGTAAGAAGTAATTAGCACTTACAAATATTCGTGAAGCTGGCAGCATGGGAAAGAGGGGCATGAGGGGGTGTGGGGGGGTCAGAGAAACGGAAGGGGTGGGCTGGCCTCTTGTTCCTGGAACTGGGGGTCAGAATAGCCACTTCAGATGGGCAGTGTCCCTCTCCCAGATGTCCTGATGTGAAGTAATCAAATGCTCTGACTTCAGGCCCCCAATTCTACCCCGCGAGGGCACCCCTCTCTCCAGGCCTCCTTATCTGTAAAAGGAGGGAGGTAGACCCTGGTGCTATCAAGGGTCTTTCAGTGCTGAAGTTCAGCGTCTGCTCTTCTTGGGGAAAGATCATGTAAGTGTCTCTAGCCACGCCCAGTGCCCTGGGAAGCCACGCCCAGTGCCCTGGGAAGCCACGCCCAGTGCCCTGGGAAGCCACGCCCAGTGACCAGGAAGCTTGGAGCCCCCCCCCGCGCCCCCCCCCGCCCCGCAGGTGGGGCTGGTGAGAAACATCAATCACTTCACTCCCAGCTCCCTGAGTCCTCCAGCCCACCTGCCCTTGATCTTAGGGGGATATCTGGGCAAGTAGCAGTGGGCACAAGACCCTTCAGCCTTGACATTGAAGCCCCCGTCCTCCAGGCCTTCCCAGATGTCTGTTCTGTGCAGCTCCGCCCCCTGCTCCGACTTTCCCAGGCTTCGGCCCACTGACCTCTCGGGGCCTGGCGTGGACTCACTTCCCCCAGGAAGCTCTCCCTGACTGCCCAGTGCTTGGCACAGAATCAACACTTAATAGGTATTCGCTGACGACCTGGGACCCAGCAGAAGAGGCCCCTGAACTGAGCGGGAATGGGTCTGACCGATGCTGTGTCCTCTGGGACACAGAGGGGAGGTGGAGGAGGGACGACTTCCATATTCCAAACCCCAAACCCATGTCGTCTTTCCAAGGAACGGCTGAGGCCGAGCTCTCAGCTCAGGCACTGGGAGACCCCTAAAGGGGATGCCTCCCAGGGAAGCTTCCCGAGATGATGGGCGCCCCAGACCCCCATCCCAGCCTCACCTTCAGGGCGGGTGAACTCGCGGAAGGTGGGCAGCGAGACGACAGTGTGGGAGATGGTGTGCACAGGGTCCAGCATGCAGGCGACATTGTTGGGGCGACAGGACTTGATGCAGCGGACGGTGTCCGTCTTCCCCTGGTGTTGCCTGGGGGACAGCACAGCGGTGGGCTGCAGTCAGCCGGCGGGGACCCACAGACACCACGGCCAGGGCCTGTGCAGGCGCAGATGGGAGCACTGTCCCCGCACCTGCGCTGTTGGGAGCCCCTGGTTGCAAACTGGACTGGGTCCCAAGCACCACAGGGTTCCAGTTTCCATTGCCCGGGCCGCAGATAAACGCAGCTCTGCTGTTTGTCACTTTGTGCCTGACTTCAGTTCCTACAACCACAACCAGGGTCCTAACCAAGGGAGCCTCTAGAAGGTTCCAGCTCGGCGCCCAGCACAGAGAAATCAAGTCTGCAGTGCCGTGTGCCAGACGGGAAGGAGGAGACACGAGCTGGTGCCAGGTCCACGCTCTGACCGGGTGCGAGACATGGTTTTAAAACCTCTTCGTAGTAAAAGCCAAACGCAAAAGCACCCGTCTCAGGTCCAGTTTAATGACACTAGAAGACCACACCTTCAAAGTCACCTCTCAGGTCAACAAAGAGATCTTCACCAGTCTCCCTGGGCCTCGTGTTCCCAGACATTCAACTCCTCCTGGTCTCCAAGGCCACCCGTCCCAACTTACAGCCATTGCCTGGTGGGTTTTTTTAGCATTTGTAGCGCACAGGCACGTGGCTCTAGACTTAATCAGTTAGATGAGTCCATTAAAAATGTTGGTTGTGTTGATTGTCTGACTCTCCAGGTCTCTCTGTCTCCCTCGTTCCCCACAGCTTCTCTGTTAAGGAACCTAAGCTGTTTGACTGTAGTGTTACTGCCACCAGGACCTGACATCTTCATCCTCCTGGGGCAGTTTGACATGGCCCCTGACCTCCGCACAGCCACACACTGGCAGCCAAATCTAACTGCCGGGCGAGGTGGTGGGTGTCTTCCGCCAGGGGCACATGGCATCTGGCTCTGTGACCAGCAGCTATCGAATACAATGACCGAATCCCTGCTGGCTTCAGAGGTAATATTTGAACTAACCTTTGGAAATACTATCCACCCATCCACACGTACATACATATACTCAGTCAGTCAAACATCATCCACCCATCCATCCACCCATCCATCCATCCACCCACCCATCCACCCACCGATCTACCCACCCACCCATACATTCATCCATCTATCTACCCATACATTCAACCATCCATCCATCCATCCATCCATCCTCCATCCTTCCATCCATCCATTCATCCATCCACCTGTATGTTTGTTCAGATGTTTACTTACACCTTCTACAGGCCAAATATTCTGAAGGTGCAGAGAATACAGAAATTAACCACACACAATCCCTGCCCTGTGAAAGTCCCCAGTGCAGCAAGGAAAGGATGATAAAAAGGAACCATGAGATGACAGGGTAAACAGTCTGATGACGTATGTCCAGGGCGAGGGGGCACTCAGATTAAGGTTTAGCTGAGGAGGTGACTTGTGAGTTAAGTCTTCAAGGAGAATGAGTTTCCAAGAGGAAGGCATGGCAATTGCTAAAGCAGGCGAAGGCACGTCCAGGGCAGGAAAGCAATCCTGCATGACTACAACATGAGTATAGGGAGTTAGCTAGAGTGGGACAGGGGTGTAGCCGGAAGGGAGGCAGAGGCAGATGGAGGGTCTTGACGGCCATTCCAAGGGAGCTGGACTCCATCTGCTGGTAAAGAATGACAGTGGGTTGGTTCTAAAGAGGGGAGGGACTCAGCCAGACTGGCCCTTCAGAAAGGTCCCAGGACGCAGCTTGCAGAAGGCGCTGGGAGATCGGGGCCCAGGACCAGATCCGGGGCACCCTGTCCAGAACAGAGATGACTGGAGAGAGGTCTCGGAGATGGAGCGAGAGACTTGGACAAGGGCTGGGAGAGGCGTGTCCCGGGGCAAGTTCCCTGCTGCCTCTGACACGGAGCTCACCATAAATCTATCTCCCCCATTGGACAGCGAGGTGGGGCAGCCGTCACCCCTGCATGTAGTTGTAGGAAGGACTTAGGGCCCTGAAATACCTTTCATTTGACTCCACTGTGGCATCCGCCTCTCCCAGTCACACTTCTGCTTGGAAAAAACGTCAGCTGTCCGAACTACAGAAATGCTAGAGACACAGCTAATGTTGACATCGTCACCCGTTCCTCAACAGAGCACCTGACTTATGCGAGGCACCTGGCCAGCAGCTAGCTACATGGCAGTGAAGGAGACAGCTGGGCCCCTGCCTTCACAGAGCCTCTGGGCGGTGGGGCCGGCCAGCGTGGAGCATGAATAAACGGTCGGTGCCATGGACGGAGTGTCATGAGAAAGACTGAGAGAAAACATCGCAGGAATTCAGGGAAGGCCTCTGTGAGGAAGGAACATGTAAGCTGAGGTTTAACCAGCATTCGGGGCGAGGGGGCATGGCATGTGCAAAGGGCCTGAGGCTGCAAAGAGCTCACATGTGACTCGAAGGGAGTGAGCAAGAGAACAAGTGGCTGTCAGGCGGAGACGCATGGAAGGAATAAATGAGACCGGGCCTGACAGGCACGCTGGGGACTTGGGACAGTGTTTTGTCTACACTCAGGGTGGAGCTGGAGAGAGATAGGTGGGATGAGGCCCACACCAGGGGTCTGCGGCAGGATGGAACAGGCAGAGCTGTGGAGTGGGCAGCCCGGGGTTCACACACCTGCCATGTGATCTCGAGCACGCCACTCATACCCTCTGAGTTTCCATGTGATGCACTCGCCTCCTGCATGCTGAGTGGTTCCAAGAGTGGCACGTCTCCCGAGCTGTCCTGGCCTCTCCTGGCGCAGGACGGGGAGAATTGGGGAACACTGACCCCCTACAGCGAGGCCTGCATCCAAGACACTGCAACCGTGGTCCGTGCTTTTCTACCACAAGTTTGGGTTTCTCCTTAGGAGAGTGACTCTCTCTACTAAGTGCTCAGCACAGGCAACTCAGCCAGGAAACCAGCTGGGGTTGGACCAGGACTGGCTGCTGACACGACTCTGCCACCAACAGGCCAGTCATCGTGGCTAAGCCCCCTCCCCTTCTCTGGGCCTCAGTTTCCACCTTTGCAAAATGAGGGGACCCCTAATGGTCTTTTCCACCATGACCTTGTCCCTCAGGTCAACACAGTGCAGCAGAGACGGCTCACCTGAAATGACACTGCCCTCTCTTGCACTTCCTGACCATGGAGAAAGTGACCCCAACGAGGACAGGAACTCCCAGGCGCCTACCCTCTGACAGAAAACACGCCTGGGTCCTCTCCGGGTGCCAGGTGGTGGCAAGGGCTCAGCTCGCCCCCCAAGATAAGCAGTTCAGAGAGTCCCACCCAGGCCAAAGAAAACCAAAGCCTGGAGGCCTGCTGGTGGGGTCGCCGGCCCAAACTTTATTCAAATCCCGAGGGAGCGTGAGGAAAGCAACAAGGGGGCCCGAAGCAAGTGCTCAGAGCTCTGCGGACACAAAGATGAAAAGCTTGGCCACAAAGGAGCTGACGGTGCCATGGCGATAGAGGTCCATCTTGACGGTCAGGAGCAAGTCCCTGGGCTCGGGGACCGGCTTGGTGAGCGCCACCACCCCGCTGTGATGGTTCACCTTCCGCGCGGTGAAAAAGCCCTGCTCGTTGCCGCTGGTGATGGCCAGCTGCATGCTGTCCCCAGGGACGGTACTGGAGGGGCCCATGCGGAACATCACCGCGGGCACTTGAATGTTGGTGGGGAAAGAGAGGTGGTAGTGGGTTATTCTCAAAGGCAGCTTGGGACACTCCAGATTCTCATGGCAAGGCAAGCGCTCGCAGCGGCTGCAAGAAAAGTGGACAGAGAGAGAGAAGAGGATTAGGGCCGGGCCAGCAAGCGGAGAAACGGAGCGGAGGGCGGGGCTCGCTGTCCCGCCGCGGGGCCAGCTCAGCCGGGAAGGCACCCTCACTCACCTGCAGGAGGTGCCGGCCGGGCGCTGACTCAGCACTAGACGCTTCCAACACCCGCAGGGGGCAGGGGGCAGGGCTGCGCCCCGCTCACCAGCACAGCCCACCCTGGGCCGCGCTCAAGGCACACCTGCCCTCTGATTGTCATCCCCGAAGTGGCCGAGCTACCCCGGGCTCTTGAGGGTGTCTCAGACGCAACCCTGAAAGTCTCACCACCAGCAATCACAGTCGCTGCCATGCGTTGTCAGGCCTTCTCTAGTGTGGTCATGACAACTGTCTGGAAGGCTGAGCACCACTGAGTCAGTGGCCTGGACAGGATCAGAGAGTGAACGAGGAGGCCAGACGTATGCCACTTCCCCTTCCTACAGCTTTCTGCTCTAGGCTCATCTCCGTGACTGCGGAGCCTCACTTCCTGTGACAACAGGTCCTCACTTCCTGTGACAACAGGTCCTCACTTCCTGTGACAGGGTGGACGCAGATTCTACCTTCCAGTGATGGGATAGACACAGGTTCTAACTTCCTTGATGGGATGGACACAGGTTCTAACTTTCTGTGACAGGATGGACACAGGTTCTAACTTCCCGTGACGGGATGGACACAGGTTCTGACTTCCCGTGACGGGATGGACACAGGTTCTGACTTCCCGTGACGGGATGGACACAGGTTCTGACTTCCCGTGACGGGATGGACACAGGTTCTGACTTTCTGTGAAGGTATAGAGACAGGATCTAATTTCCTCCCATAAACTGGAGCTAGAGACTCACTTCCCGTGACGGGATGGACACAGGCTCTGACTTCCCGTGACAGGATGGGCACAGGCTCTGACTTCCCGTGACAGGATGGGCACAGGCTCTGACTTCCCGTGACAGGATGGGCACAGGGACTGTCTTGTTCCTGAACTCCGGGCCTATCACACCCTGGAAGGCAGGGTCGTGGTGCAGACCCAGGGTGCAGGCCCTCAGGACTTGGCCGAGCGTGTCCTAGATGTTCTATCATCTTGAGTGGTTTTCGATTGTGCAGCCAGGAGCATCTGTTCTCCTCATCTCCTGTCACCTCTCCCTCTCCATTTTCAGTTCTGTGCCTTATGTTCAGTTAGTTGGACTTACTTTACACGTGGCATTAATGGTGAGCAAAGGCTCTATTTACATCCTGTTTCCAGGAATGATAGGAATCCTTTCCACGACTTGGCCATTTACCATCTCAGCTCTTGGAAAGCCTGGGAAGGGCTGGGCGGTAATGTGTGAGGGCGAGGACACTGCAGAGGGGAGTCCTGCCTGGGCGCAGGTCCAGAGACAGAGACCCCCAGGCCCAGAACAAATGGAGCTTTCCAAGGGATTTGGGGACACCGAGGGCCTCCTAGGAGCTGGGAACTGCAGAGGGTCCTGGACACCGGGAGGAGTTGCTTCCATCCACTGTGGCTCCTGGGTGCCCGGCATCCTGCTGGGACAGCAGGGCTCCCCTGTCGCCAGTGCGCTGTCCCACGAGTCTCCCTGCTCTAAGCTGGGAAGAGGGACGCTCAGCGAGAACACGTAACTGGCTGACTGCACTGTCTAGTGAGGCAGGTTTGGGTTTCGGTGTCTGTCTGTCCCGCTTCAAGGCCTACACACACACATACACACACACACACACACACACACACGCACACACACACACACATGCATACACGCACGCACACCCCAGCAGCTGGAAGGGTGGGCAGCAGGTGGCGCCAGAGCCCCCTCCGGAGAGGCCTGCAGGCTGAGGGCCGCTTTGATTTGCCAGAGGGAAGCACTAACCCGACGAGCATGGAAGGCAGAACGGAGGCACGTGTGATGCTCTGACTTCCCTCCCACCGCCATGGCCCCCAGCGAGCCTGACACTCCTTCCTGTGTAGTCTCCTCACCCTGTCTTTCATCCGAGCGCCCCAAGGCCATCCTCACACCGGGCCTTTCTGGGCCTGGGTCCCAGACCGCTCCTTGGCATGGCTGGCACTGTGGCTCCCTGACTCCGCAGCCACTTCCTGCCCGGCTCTGCTGAGTGCCAGTAAATGACACCACTCCCCATGGTGCAAACTGTCCTGGTCAGTCCTGACTTGGAGCCTGTCCTGCTCGACACCAAACTCATGAAACATCCCAGAGCTCACAACCACTGTCCCGGCACACCACCTGTCAGGTGGGAAATGGCCCAGAAACCTCTGTGGCCAGTAGGTTGAGGTGGGCTCTCGTCACTGCGCGGTACAGAGCGAGGGGGCCGGGCTCCGCACCGCTGCCTGGGTTTCGTCTCATCACATGCGAGAACAATGTGGCCCGGACCTTCAGTTCCACAGACCCCCAAGTCCTGTGAAAATACAATTACAAAGCACCACACACCAGAGAACAAGGCTTCCAGGCCCAGGGTCTCCTCCTGCGGGCCCTGGGCTGTCTGACCATGCCCGGGGGCCTTTCCCTGACTTCCACGCTCTTGTCATTCTGGAGATAAGCCCCAGGAGCCTGAGCTTCTGCCCCCGAGTCACAACCCAGGTGGAGACCTGAGCCAACCGAGGTGTCCCCGTCCTGCCCAGGCAGAGACCATGAGACTCAAGGGTCGGCCTGCCAGGGCATAAAGAGGATGCTTTCAGTCCCATCCCAGACTCCAGGACAGCCTGGAGCATTCCTTCTGTGCTAGGAGAATCGTGTGGTCAGGCTCTTAACAGCCTGGTCGTGTCCACGAGACCCTGCCCCGTGGTTTGCGGCCAGCTGTTGGGTCATGTTCTAGTCACTGTCCCTCAGCCACTGGGGACACTACCCAGAAACAGGCCTGGAGAGACAGGCTGAGGCTCAGAGAGAGAGAGGCTTAAATTTTGCTGCAGGGGTCCCCAAAGAAAAGATTCTTGTTACGTGGTGCCCACAGAGGTACTGGCCACTGAGTCCTTTCCCATACAGAAACTTAGACTTAACATGTGACTTCCTGAAGGTCAGAAAAGAAAGTCTCTAAGAGGGTTTTTGAGGAGGTGGAAAGGGGCTGTCAAACACACAACTCCATTCTGAGGAGTTAGCAGGGCCAAGAAAAGACGTCAGCCTGCCGCCTGTCACGTGGCCGCCCACATGAGGCCACCAGCGCTCCTGGGGTCCCAGAGAAAACCCGCTGTCCAGGGGGGACCCCCAGGACAAGACCCCGCTGGGATTCCAGGCCCAGCCCCGCTTCCTAGCACGGTGCTGGGTCCACCAGAGGAGTTAGCCGGAGGAACTGTCACAGTCCTGGGGCACAAGTGACGGTCCCGTGACCGCACGACCCCTGGAAGCCTGTGCCTCATCTCCCAGCTGAGCGACCGTCGACTTAGCCGGCCACCCTGTCAGCAAGCGGCAGCCAAGGGCTGCAAAGCTGCCCCGACGATCCCGTGTCCGTCCCGAGGAGAGAAACGGGTGGCTCAGTCTCGTGCTACTGTGTTCTAAGCACCAACTGCTGGCCCTGGGCTGGGCGCTGAGTTGTTACCACCATCCCTGCGAACTCTCAAGGCCCGTCCGGCAGCCTTGCCCAGCAGCCTTCTCCTGGGCCGCCAGGACTGGCCTGAGGCCATGCCACTGGGGCGGGACAGCCAGATCGGGAGCCTCAGCCCGGTTCTGCCACCGGGGTCCACCATCCTCTCGGCAGACCCCAACCTGGTGACAGGAGGCACCCTTCCCTTCATCCACAAAATCCCTCCGCTGTACAGTTGAGAATTTGGAGACTCGGAGAAGCTCCTGGGACCTGAATGGACTGAGCTGGGAGGAAAACCCAAGTGAGCCTGACTCCAAAGCTTGGATCTTTCTAGAAAACCAGAACGGGGCCCCTCTGGAAGAGTCGGGGTGTGTGGCCTGGCCCTCCCCCGCTGGGGACTCCTCCCAGCTCCGCTCTCCTCCCAGACTCTGTTCCGGCCACCGGGTGGCGCTGGCGGGCAGGGATGTGCATCAGTGGAGGTCCCCAGAGGGAACCCTTCCAGTTCTTACAGAATGATGGGGGCCCCGCTCTATCAGCCCCAGAGGTGATTAAGGTGGGCACAGGACAGGCCCTCCAGCATCCCCTGCTGGAACTATCAGCCAGCTTAATGCACATCCACACCCACTCCAATCCTACCCTCCACGCCTCTCTCTCTGCCTAACTCAGCTGCTTCCTCCTCATTCAAGCATGGCCAACTCTGGGGCCCTCAGCTCCTAGTGGGGGGCCCTGCCTGGCTCCGCCCTCTAGCCATGGCTGGTTGGCATGTGTCCCTGCGGGCACGGCCAGCCCAGGTGCCTGCACACAGGTAAGAACATGCCTTTGTCCAGCGCTGCAGGTGCAGCAGGCACCCAGCTGCCCACCCTCAGGCTCAGGAGGTGCAAAGACACCCCCCGCACAGGGCAGCCTCCTCCCCTTTGGGTTTCATGGCTGTGTGAGCCAGAGGCTGACGTCAGACAGGGCCCATCTTCCAGAACCCTCACACCCCGATATGGACAAGGCCCGGGAGCGAGTGCACAGCACTAACAGCAGCACAGCCTCCAAGGAGGGCACGGAGCCCCCGGCACTCCGAGGTTCCCCTCCACTGCCCAGCAACCCCTGTGTATGCCCAGGAAGGGCACCATCGGCCCCTAATGGGTCACAGGAAAGAAGCCACGTGTTGGGTGTCCAAGCAGAGAAAGACACACTCTGGAGGACAGTGCAGCCTGGGGCAAGGTACCCCAATGCTGGGAAGGGCTGCTAGGAAGCGGGCGTCAGGCTGGGCCAGACTGAGAGCCAGGGCAGCCATCCCAGGCTGGGCGCGTGGGCCTGGGAGGCCATCGGCCTCGCTGGGCGCTGGCACTGGCTGCATGGGGGCTGCAGGGAGGGTCACCCATTCTACGGAGCTTGGCTCCAGTTGTTTCCGAAACAACGGGCAGCAAAGGAGATTCGCCGGATAAAACCGGGGGCAGGGGCGGCGCACGGTGGGTGCCATAGCCTGGGGCTCCTCACTACTGGGCGCCCCAGCAGACACGGGCTGAGGGAGCCTGGGAGCGGGCGAGCTGACCATGACGCGTCAACGCACAGCTTTAGTTGGTGGGCACAGAACCTTCCGTGAGGTTCTCACAGTCATGGGCCTGAGTGGGACCTTTCAGGCATGTTCCCCTCACCAGCAGCAGGCTGGGGTCGCTGTCCACGCCACGCGCGGGCTCCCTGAGGCTGGCCAGTGACGCGTTTGCTCTTTGCTTGGCTGACACCACTCTGGCCGGTGTTTGGGCCCTGCCACCCAGGCATCCAGCAGTTTCTGAGACCCGGGGCACAGTTCCTGAGCCACCCGCCAGGCCCAGCAGGCTAGGGCACCGGCAGGACAGACGACGGGGGCGCGAGGGACTTACGTGTCTGCGGTGCGGCGGTAGTTCTCGGGGCACTCGAAGGACAGGCAGCGGAAGCTGCCCTGGATGTTGAAGCAGGTCTCGTTGATGGAGCAGTTATGGACCCCGGTCACACACTCATCGATGTCTGCAAGAGACCCCAGGGCAGCGTGGTGAAGGCTGAGGCCACCCGCGTCCCTATCTACAGGTGGGCTGGCCAGGCCTCCCGCCAATGCGGCCGGGTGGGGACACGCCCAGCCCGGCCCTCTGCTGACAGGACCTCTACGTTTAGGGGAACGTAGCATCACGTCTCCGATGGACCGGGCAGACGGCCGACGCCGCGTGGTGCCCTGAGCGCCACGGGAAGCTCACTTGATCCCAGAAGGCACTGAGGTGAGTGCTGTCGGCCTCAGTTCAGACAGGAGCTCAGAGGTCGAATGACTCGCTGAAGGCCACACATTTCCAAGCTTTGACCCAGGCAGGCTGGTGGCAGCGTGACATCCTAAGCAGCCAGCACCTATTCTGGGGCCCAGTACCCAGCCTCGCACATGAATCCTAACGTCCAGGAGGGAAGGAACAGAAGCCACTGGCCTGTTCTAGATGAGGAAACCAAGGCTAAGAACATTCTGCATCTTGCCTGGAGTCCCAGGTCAGTGATGGTCTGGGCTGGATGGGGACACCGACATGAGAGGACCCTGGTCACGGGGAATCTGCCCTCTTCTCAAATGGTAGGGCCCAGGCAACGCCCCAGGCCTGGAAGCTTCTGTTAATAGGCAACAAATGCCTGATCATCGTGGCGAAAGCAATGTCCTGCCCTCAAAGATTCAGGGGCATTTCCATTGCTGGGGCAGCCCCACTGCAGAGAGCTTGTCCTGCAGAGTGGGACGTCCTTCAGGCTTCAGAAAGGCAAAAACAAAGTGACTGCCCCGAGCTGTGGACGGGCTGTGTGCGTCCCTCTGGGAAGCGTGAAGCTCCTGCTGGCCTGCAAGCAGGCCCATCTTCAGGACCAGGGACGACATGTGACCAGCAGAACCAGCTTGAGGGAGCCTCCACCAGAAAGAGGTGGGACAGACCAGGAGATTCCACTGCGGGCCTGGCCGGGAGGGGAGGACCACATGCCTGGTCATGACTGTTCCTTCACATTGTCTGCTTAGCTCCTCCTCACAGGCCCCGAATGGATGGCTCCAGACCATGGTGACCCCTAGATTGTTCTTAGAAACTCCAAGTATGGGATGGAAGCCCTTGGCCACCACTCAGTCCAGCTGGAGCTGGTCTGCGCCCCGGCTCCAGTGGGACTGCAGCATCATAGTGTCATGAATAGACTCCAGGTTGTCACACACCCAGACCCTGCACAGCTCTTGCTGGGCAGCGGTCAGCACCTGGGACACAGGCCTCCGCCACCTGTGCAGGACTTTAGCGGGGCACTAGAGCAGGCCCTGACGCCAGGACAGGACGACAGGCAAGCAGCACTGTGCTGTGCAAGAGGCTCCCCTGAGCGCTGACTGCCGTGTCCCCGCTGCAGGCAGCTCCCCGAGGGCTGTCAGCGCCCTTTTCAGCCCCCTCAGGACTGCTGAGAACGGAGGAGGAGGAGGAGGACTCAGAACCCCTGAAGACAGGTGTGCTGGGGGGTCCAGGTACAGGAGGGCAGGGTACACGGACCCCAGGACACAATGTGAGTGTGGAAGCTCTCCTCCCCAAGTGCGCCTCGTCTCTGGTGTGGCCCCTAAGTCAGGGAAGCACGTCTCCCCGTTGGAGTCTTACCCCCTGACACCACAGCCCCAGCAGGGCCCCAGCCACCCCGGCACCTCCCCCGCGCTCACCTTGGCAGTTGCGGCCGTTGGGGGCCAGCCTGTACCCAGAGGCGGGGCAGCTGCACTGGAAGCTTCCAGGGACGTTAATGCAGCGGTAGGAGCAGATGTGGCCCCCGGTGGGCAGGGCGCACTCGTCAATGTCTATGACAGAAAGTCCACCCTCAGTGCCCCGGGGGAAGCTGGCCAGGCTGGGGCCCGGGAGGACAGCCACACAGCCGGTCATGGGAGGCCACCCCATCTGTCATGACGGGAAACTGAGGCAGGGAGCAGGAAAGGGCTAAGCCTAGGGTCACAGGGAAAGTTCCTGCTGAAGTGTGCGGGGGGCGGGGGGGAGGCAGAACGGTCCTGGGCAGAGGCAGAGAGGCCTGTGCTGCACAGGGACCCGTGTGGTGCCAGGGAGCCCATCTCCTGTGGAAAGGGGACAGTCACCGATAGCTGTCTATAAGCACCTTCGGGGCGGGGCGCCGTAAGGACCGCTCTGACACGCCCCGACACCCCTCTGACACTGGTGAGTCTGGGGCGACGCCGTGTACAGAGGAGGGCGCCCGAGCCCCCAGGCAGGGCTGCAGCCCGAGCCCCGGGCCACCCGCTGCCGAGACGCGTGGCGTGCGGACGCCGGCCAGCTGTCCATTCAAGAAGACTGGGGAGTGGGCCTGCCGCTTTCCAAAGCCCGCTCCAATGACGGGCTGGGTGTCACCAAAGAGATTTCCGCTGCAGCAGCGACACGGCCCGCAGGCAGCGTGAGAGGAGGTCAGGAGAAGGGGTGGGGTGTGGGGTGGCTGCGCGTTCGGGCGCGGGAGCCCCACCTTCGCAGGTGACCCCGTCCACGTCGCTGAGCTGGTAGCCGCGCCGGCAGTAGCACTGGTAGGAGCCGTAGACATTGGCACACTCCTGGCTGCAGGGGCTGCTGCTGCACTCATTCACGTCTGCGGGGGGGCCGTGGGGTCACTGCCGGGGCCGCCGCTGGGGGCGCCGGCAGTGACTCAGGCGGCGGGGCTGGGGCAGGGAAGACGGCGCCTGCCCGAGTTAACGCACGCGAGAGGGGAAGCTGCTGGGGTGGGGGGCCACCCTGGGGAGAGGGCCCTGCCAGGCCCCCACGAGGCTGATGGATTCAGAAGCCCCCTGCCCACCCCCGCCTGCTTCATGCCACACCCTCTCCAGCCAGAACGTCAGTAACTGCTCCTTCCAGTCTGGCCCCCAGAGTCATTCAGGTTCTCAGTGGAAATCTGGTCACACCCTCCAGGCTTCACCTCCCAGTCAATACTGACGAGGGGGGTCCTTTGTCAATATTTCTAAACCGCCAAGGCTCCGAACTCACTAGGCCTCTCAGCACCCACGGGCTCACGGTGCTCTGTGCCTGGGGCAAGGACCAGCACTCCTGCGGCCCGCCGCTTGCTTTTGTACATAAAGTTTTATTGGCAACAGCCGTGCCCATTCTTGGACTGTGGTTTGTGGCTGCCTTTGAGAACTCTGGCCTGGAAGCCCGTTCACAGGGGTTGTGCTGCTTCTTAGCGGAGCCGGAGGGGCGAGCAGCCTCTGATCAGGTTTCCTCCTGCAGTCCCCACACGCCAGGTGGGCTGGCTGCCACCTGAGTCGGTGCTCACGTGCTCACTCCCCAGCAGCATCCCCGAGGCAGGAACCTGGCCCTTGCCACACCCCTGGGGCCCGGCACCCCTGCAGGGCCTCATGGAAAATGCAGGAAGACTGGCAGTGCCCTTCACGTCTGAGACACTGCTCCCCAAGGCTGGCGTGAATGCCCACTTCTCCGTCACTTCAGAGTGACTAGTGACAGCACAGTCGGGAATCGATCCAAGTAAGACCAGTGGGCTTCACAGTGCCGTGCTCACCACCGCCGCAAGGGACTGTGACCGTCCCCATTTTACAGATGAGGACACCACGGCCCAGAATACTCGTTACTTCTTCAAGGCCAACTGGCAGGGTGGGGAGTGGCACCCAGCCCGGGGACCACCACACACGAATCTTGCACTTTCCCAATGCGTGTGTGTTGGGGCCAGTTCAGATTTCAGGTGAGCCCAGGACCCCCACACCTCACATTTGAAAATCGCATACTGGAGTGGGCATCCTAGCTCATCTGACCTCTGAGGGTCATCTTAATCCCGAATTTGGGGACCCACATGTCATGTGTCTGACTCCACAAGCCACCCCTGGCACAGAACAGGGCTTGATGGGCAAGGGGTGGGCACCAAGGACCTTCAAAAGCTCTGTTTCCACGGAACCTAAGCCCCGTGGAAGATGTGACGTTGGCTGGGCCCCTATGATGCAGGGCCCTGTGCTGAGGGCACAGCTCACGTCACCTCGGCCCATGTCCATCACAAGAGGCTGGCGTCCTCAGAGACCCACGACCCTCTTGGCACCAACAACTCCATCCAACCTGCCCCACACATAAGAGACCTGACCAGCATCCCGGGGGCTCAGCGGTCTACGGTTCCGGATGGCATGGTCCATGGGCCCAAGGACCTGGGTTTGCAGCCCAGGATCTGGGTGGCGGGCAGCCAATATGAACAACTAAATGGAAGGTGGTCGCTTCTTCCTGTTCTCCTGCCTGCCTGCCTGCTCGCCTTCATTCCTGCCTGCTTCCTTCCTCTAAAGACTAAAGTAAATCTTAACAAAAAGATAGAGACCCAGCCAAACTTGAGCAGTTTCTATCAGCCCAAGACGGTCCCTAGACTGGGGACCCCACCCACTGAGGACGCCTGCCCAGCCAAGCTCCCTCCTGCGACAGAACGCTCCCTGAGCGCTCCGGCCAGCACCGCTCCAGGCGCTTACTCTGGAAGGGGCGCACATGCAAACCCGTCCTGAGATGTAGTCAGGAGTCGCTGAAGGAGCTTTCGGTCGACAGACCGTACATACGACGGTGGTCCCCGCGGGATTCTCCCGCAGCCTGGGTGTGCGATCACTCTCTGGGACGGTCACACAACGGCAGGGTCTAGCACCATCTCTGCACGTGCGCCCATCCTAAAGCGACCACCACTGTGTCTTCTACAGCTCAGGAATGTGGACCAGTCCTTTGAAATGTCTTTAGGGCGGGAGGGCCAGCCTCCCAGGCTCAGGAGGGTGCAGGTGCAGACACAGCCGTTGCACCGACCACCCAACACACTCCATCCCGCCTAGCACATCAGCCTCTGGTCTCCGGGGCTCCGACCGCTTGACGCTGAATCTCTTCCACTGCAGTGTCAGGACAGAATCCCCACTACCCCTTGACGCAAGTGTCCGGCTTCGCTCTCCCTCTGACATCTTGGCCTCACTTCCCCGTGAGGACACTGAGGCAGGTGAGGGCACACACTCCCCAAGGCCCCGTGATGCCTCCAGAGCCCCCGGCTCCAACGTGCTGCTCCGTGAGTGCACGGGACGTGGAAGCGGAACCGCCGACCGGCCTGCAGGGAGCCTGCTCTGCCCGGGGGGCGGGAGGGGGACGCCGGCGCCCCGGCCCTCACCTTCGCACGACCTGCCGTCCACCGCCAGCCGGAAGCCCACGGAGCAGCCGCAGCGGTAGGAGCCCAACGTGTTCTCACACTTGTGACTGCACAGGCGCCCGGGGTAGCGCCGGCACTCGTTGATGTCTGCAACAGAGGGCGGGCTCAGGGCGGGCTCAGGGCGCGCCCACCGCCCACCGCCTCGGGCCGCAGAGTCGGCGGGCAGCGGGGCTGTCCCAGACACACGGCAAGTCTGCAGGGGAGCCGGAACCAACCCAGCTGCCGGCCCACTGGACAAGCCTGCTTCTTCCACGGCGGCCTGCTGCCCACGTGTCCCCATCCCCTGCCAGTTCTGCACTCAGAGCCAGGAGGGTCCCCAGGGAGCCACACAGGGCCCTGGGGGGGCAGGCAGGGTGGATGCCAGCCCCTTGAGCACCCTGGTTTGGCGATGGCAGGCATCGGCCAGCAGCCAGGTCCATCCCCGCTCCTGGGGGTCCGGCCACCACACTGTCTGGGTTCTCACTCCAGACTGAGTACACAGTGCTGGCCCTGAAGGTGGCCGGCTTATCTCAGGGAATCACTAACTCTGTGGGTTTCCATGGGGTAGGTGGGACCCCCCCCACAACTTCAGGGACCTGGGTCAAGCAGAGCATCTGCTCTTCAGGCAGGAAACTGGCTGCATCCTGGGGCCCCCAGGGGTCACCCAGCTGGGTGGCAGCAGGCTGGAACAGGGGTCTCCTTTTCTCCAGGCCGGCCTGAACTTAGCATTTGGAGGTGCCCCGAGCTGGTTCTGTTTGGTGCCCACTGTCGGGGTGGCCTCATACCCAAACACGTCCTGCTGATGGTGTCAAAAGTGTACCCAGGCTGGCACTCGCAGCGGAAACTTCCTGGTGAGTTCACACACAGGTGACCCGGCCCACAGGGCTCGGCAGGCAGGGCACACTCATCCACATCTGGCAAGAGAGAAAGATACGTTCAAAAACCTTTTCCCCTAAGATGGTCAGACAGGAGGCAAGAAAGGAGCAAAGGAAACAGACACAGACAGGCCTTTGCTGCCTCCATCTCTCAGGGTACCGCCTGCACCCCTGCCACTGGCCTGGGGCCCCGAGACGCAGGATGGGGGACGTCCTGCAGCATATGGGGGAGAAGAGCCTCCCATGGGCAGGGGTGTGAACAGGCTGATGCCAGAGGCTACACTGGACCCAAAGGAACACAGGGACAGGGCACAGAGCCAGTAATTAAGAGTGAAACAAACAGAGCAGGGAGGGCAGGTCTTCTGTGGGGAACAGCAAACTCTAGTTGGTCTGGGTTATAAGGTGCATGACGCTGAGGCCAGCTCAGGTCTAAATTACAAGAAGGGGTATCTGTCCTCGTGTCCTCGTCTGTCACCTGTAAGACGCTGTCACCAAGGGGGGCTGTGAGCGGGGAGGTACAAGAGAGCTTTCAGCTCAGACAGATGGAGGGGACAGAGCTGGGGACAGCAGGTGGGAAGCATTCTACTGTCCTCATCCAGGAACTGGCTAATGGAGGCCTGTGCCTGGAGGGCAGCATCGAGGGACGGACACGCGGCGTCCGCTCGGCCCTCCTGGAAAAGGGAAGGCTGTGTGCTGGGTCCCTGCAGATCGGAAGTTTCACCGGAGACTGGTTTCCCGCGTGAACACTCACCGACACAGCGGGTGCCCTCCTCATTGAGGTGGTAGCCACGGCCACAGTTGGGCACGTTCCTCTGGCAGGTGTAGGAGCCTTCTGTGTTGATACACGTCTGCCCCACAGGGCACGGGGCACTGAGACTCAAACACTCATTGATATCTGCACGGGGAAGATGCGGACGGCGCGGTTAGCAGGGAGGCTCCCGAATCCATGACCAGATCCTCAGACTCAGTCCCTTCTGTTGCAAAACCACAAAGAAGTGCCGCCACGCCGCTCCCTGCACCGGGAGCGGCCTCCCTGGCATCCCGGTTGTGCCAGCACACACTGCCTTCGCCACTGCCTCGTGGTCCATCGCTCTGGAAGTCCGCCGCCGCCGCCAGGCTGCACTGAACCAAGCTGCCTGCCTGGCTTCGGGGCCCAGAGGGGCCCGGAGCGACTTCACCGCCCCGGACCTGTGGCCGACGGGGATGGTCAGCGTGTGGGAAGCCCTGCCCTGGCCCGGCCCCTCCTCCTCAATGAAAGCAGAAACCCAAAGGCGTGCTGGTCTCCGGCCACAGTGGCCAAGTCCAAGGTCCCAGAGCATTCCGTGTTTCAAACAGAGGTACAGGCCTCAGCTCCCTCGGCGCTCTAGCCAGTTCTGGGACTGGGGCCGGCCCTTCCCACCAGGGGGACACCACCCAGCCTGGGCAAGGAGGGTGGCCTCGGCGGAAGAGTTCACACGGAAGACCCAGGAGCACTCGCAGGAGGGGCGCCCGCCCCTGAAACCAGCATTCTGTCTTGACAGACTCTCTCCTTGCAAGGAACTGTTTTTGGAAAATGCCATCTTCTTTTTTTTTTTAAGATGACATGTAGGTAAGGACGTAACGTGATGTTGAAATAAAGTGTTAATTAGGGAAACAATAAGTGGTTGAAGGTCCCAGGTACCTAATAATGTGTGGAGGGAGCTGAGCCCCGAGGGGCAGACACTGCTGGGGTGGATCCTCTCTGTTCTTGGGTTTGGGTGTTCTCTTGTTGATACATTTACTTAAGGAAAGGCGCGGGCAGGAATGGAGGCAAGCAGGCAGGCAGGCAGGAAGAGAAAGGAGGAAGAAACATTATCTTACTTAGTTGTTCATCTTGGTTGTTTCCCCCCAGACCCTGGGCTGGGAACCCCGGTCCTGAGGATGCGTGTGGACTGCGTTCAGCTGGAGGCAGAGGACCTAACCACTACTCCCCAGGGCACGCCTCCGCTGCTCTTGGGTAAATAAAAATGTTTATCACTTTTAAAAGCTAACTTTGAACAAGAAAGACTTCTGAGCTGGGCAGTACAGACTGTGAGCACAGGAAAGGGGTAGCCCTCTTTCCTGGAGAGCTGGGATGGGGCTCCTGTCCCTCCAGTCGTGGGCTCCTGCAGGGAGCTCCTGCTCACGCCCCTGTACTCGCCTCGCCTTTCAGGAGGACACTGTGGGGACTGTCCCATCCTGCTGCTCCCATGCCTGGGTCCACACAGGGCTGCACCCGTGGAGGAAACCCAGGGTCACATGGAGACTTGCTGACCTCCCTTCTCTGTGGAAACAGGGGCTGAATTTGCCATGAGCCAGGGTTTCCATGCCCAGCCTTCTCTGAGGAGGCCCCTCCAAGCAAGTGTGGGTACGACCCTGCTCCCCGCAGGGGCTGAGCCTCCCCTCGCCCCACTGACCCCGGGGCGATGGCAACCAGCCAAGTTGAGACCCCCAGTGCCTCCCCCCACTTCCACACGGGATGCAGAGGGGGCCTGGGGGGGGGGGGCGGGTTCAAGCCCTGCCCTGAGGGCTCACTGTCTTATGTGTCTTTACATATATCCTGAGGTGGTTAAAAAAAAATTTTTTTTTAAGTGGGGGAGAGAGATTTCAGTTCAAACAATGATTTCCAGTCCAAGCTCCATACAGATTTATCTGAGAGAGCCCAAAACTGGACAGAAATCCATAGTCCCTTGCTCACAATAGGGCAGCCCCAGGGAGCAAGGGCTCCCACCGGCGGGGCTGCAGCTCAGCTCAGCAGAGACGTCTTCCTGGCTCCAAGGCAGGACCCAGAAGCTTCTGCGGAGCCGAGAAGCGAGGCCGGGTGGGCAGCTCACACGCCGCAGTGAACGGAAGGGAGCAGGGGGTGCCGCGGACAGGGACTCCGGCCAGCTGCCCCCGCCTGCCCCCACTGCTTCTCCAGCTGGAGCTGTCTTACCCATTTCCGACTAAACTCACACAGGATTTCTTTCCTTTCCCGACAAACTTCCTCTAATGTCCACACAGTACTTTCCCTATTGTGTGAAAATAAGGGTAACATGAATCTGCTGTTTTCCTCACTGTCAAGTACACAGGTGAGTGGCATGAGGTGCAGTCACATCGCCGGGCGGCCCTCCGCCAGCCCCCCACGACCACCATCCTACACTCCTGACAGAGTATGTATCTGTATTGGTGTGGGTTTTCTTTTTTTTCAAAGGAAAGGTGCAGGCAGGAATGAAGAAGAGCAGGCAGACAGGAAGCGAGAGGAGGAGGAAGCACTTTCACTTATTGATCTTTTTATGTTGGTGGTTCATCTTGGTTGTTCTGTCCTCCCCTGCTGCCCCAGGACGTGAACCTGGGTCCTTGGGATGTGAGTGGACTGCGCTCAGTCAGAGACGGCGGGCCCGACCACTCCTCACAAGGCACACCTAACAGAGCCCACTTTAAAACAGCTCGCTACTGTTTCAGCACCTCACAATCGCTATGCTGAATCCTCACCTCGAGTCTCTAAGTCAGATGGCGACTCATAAAAGAGGAAAGTGAGATGCAGAGGAAGGACGCGAGTGACCACCCTGGCCATGATTTTCACAAATAAAGCTTTACTGGGACTTGGCCCAGCCATCTGCCGTGGCCCTGACACATTTGCTCTCCGGCCCTTTCTGGGAAGGGCTGCCAGGCCCTTTCCGCAGGCAGCGCCGGCGCCCGGCGTCGGGGCGGAGCGCGGCCACAGCCGCCATCTTACCAATACAGCTGCCTAGAGCATCTTGCATAAAGCCACTCTTGCACTGTAGCTTGGGTCTGCAACGGAAGGATCCCAGAGTATTCTGACAGATAAAATCGGGGAGGCAGTTATGAATACCAGTCTCACACTCGTCAATATCTGGTGCGTCATAAAAAAAGGAAATGGTTAGCAAGAGAAAGAAGCATCTTAAAACACTTTAACATCACAAGAAAACTTCCAATGCTCACTACTCAGACCGCCCCCCACCTCCCTTGCCCACAGAGGGGTCACAACCAAAAGGGTCTCGGCTTAAATGAACACGCTGACTTTTCCCCCAGGTTCCTGAAGCCACCTTTCTGTTAGAGGATAAATAACCCAGGCATTTCCTGGCAGGCCTTTTTTCCTTTTTTTTGATTTCAGACTAAGTACATATTTCGTTTAGACCACAAAGCCATGGTCTTTGTGGGGATCAGTGGTGTCTTTAAAAACCCATTCGTCTGTTGTCGTCACAAGTTTCCAAGTATGAACAATGGTGACGGTCACGAATACTGCGCTGGCTGCCTCTCCCTTGAAGTTCATGGTCTCATGCCCAGACACGAGCCCCCGTGCTGGGGCCCCGCAGCCCACAGGGTGGAGCAAGCAGACCCACGTGCAGGGCCTCGGGCGTCAAGAGCGGCGCCAGCGGCTGCGTTCCCCTCACGATTCCACCCGTGTTTTCACACCAGCCGCCTGTCCTTCTGATGGGCTTGAAGCCCTCAGCAGAAAACTATGCTCCAGTCGATCCTCATCAAAGCCCTCATCTGCCAAATAGCATCTACGACTTGGCGGGGAAAGGCCCACAGCCAGAAAAGTCATGTGTCGACGCGGCAGAAGGGAATGCGCTTTGAACTTCAAGGGGGCCTGGAATCGGAGGCAAGGCAGCTGTGCCGCAGAAAACAAAGACTTTTTTTCTGCAGAAAGCACACGGGGAACCTGACTTTCACCCCTGGCCTTGTGTGTGGGTGACCAAGCCCGGAGTCCTTCCAGAAATCCGAGTGGACACTGCCGTGAACTGAGTGTGGGGGGAAGGGAGGGAGGTTGGGCCCTGCTAAGAGTGGTGCTGGCGCTGCCCGGGCGCCAGGGCGCCGCGGAGCCCAGCCGGGAGCCCACACCCTTCCCGGCACGCGCGCCCTCCTGCCGTACCTTTGCACTCGTTGCTGTCAGTGAGCTCATAGCCTGTCCCGCAGCTGCTGTCACGCTGGCAGCGGAAAGAACCCACAGTATTGATGCAGGACTCGCCCAGGCGGCAGCTGTAGCTGCCCATGACACACTCATTGACATCTAAGAGAGAGCGGCAAGGACGTCGGTCCACGCTGTCTGGACGCGTGGCGGGTCCCGCCAGCTGGCCCAGGCAGGCATGATCCCTCCCCACCAATCAGAAGCAGTGGCTCCTCTCCCCGCATGGTGTTTCAGCCCTTCCGAGCCCCCACTGAGGAGGTACAGGGCCCAGAACCGGATCACGGGGTCCCCCAGAACCCCATCGGGGCCTCATCATCCTCCACATCACATCTTGGAGACGAGAGGCATGTCCAGGGCCACCCAGCAGATGCTGGAATCGGCCCGGCAGACCCCGAGCCCAGCCTCCCGTCCCAACAGAGTTTCTGTCTGGACGAGGCCAGGGCTGAAGTCCAGGGCCGGCCAGAGCTCATCCTGGCTGCTCTTCACCCCCAGCGGGGCCCCGCCGAGGTCAAGGGGAGGTAGAGGAGCCCAGTGCAGCCCGCCCCTGGATCCTGCTGTCGTCGGAGCTCTGACACCTTTACCTTCACAGGATACGCCATCGGGCAGCAGCTGGTAACCCACAAAGCAAGAGCAGATGACCTCCTCCCCCGTGTCCCGGCACTGCTGCCGGCAGGGCCCGCCACCTGGAACAGAGCAGAGATGAGCTTGAGGCCCAGCACCCCAAGAAAACGGGGGCAGCTCCCCAGGGCGCCCCCACTGAGGCCCCCAGGGTCTGGGCACCCCTGGGTCCCAGCAGGCAGGGCAGCCTCTGTCCGTGAGGCTGGGCTGGAAGTGCGAGGCACAGGACAGCATGAGGCCAGCGCAGACACTGAGGAGGACAGGTTCCCGAGGAGGCCAGACCCTGAACGGGCCCACGTCTCTCCCCAGGTCAGCCCTGAACCCCGGTACTTTGGCCTCCCACTCACTGGCACCCCGATCATCCCCAGGGTGCCCTCCACCGCACTCCCTCCCCTCAGGACAGCGGCTCACAGCACAGGTCTCAGCAGGACAAAGTTCTACCGGGTCCAGACCCGACGACAAAGTCCCGTCCTGCCTGACCCTCAGCCCACCGGTGCCCGGCCGTTGCAGGCCCTACATCTGTATGCCCACCCAAGTCCTCTTTTGGTGCCAACCCATCCTCACCCCTCACAAACCAGCCCCCGGGGAGGCTCCTGCCCCCCAGAGGACTCCATGGCTTTCGGGGGCTCTCTGCCCCCCTCCAGGCCCCGTGCCAGCTGTCACTGTGCACGGGCCATAGCGTGCTGCCATCACACTGGCTGCCTCATTAATGCCCCAACCACAGACAAGCCACCGAATGCAGGCACGGGGTGGACATGCCCGTCCAGACATGCAGAATGTTCCGTGAAAGAGAAATCACGTTCTGCCACCTGGAGCACAAAGCCTACTCGGTCCTACTTACTTAAAACTGCAAACGTCTGCCCTGTGAGACAGACGGGAATGACGATGTGAGGGGACATTATGGGGCTCAGGACATGAAGTCAGCTGACACGCACCCTCCCTGCAGGGGCCCCCGGCCCAGGGCGGGGGTAGCTGTGCCCGGTGGGTCAAGCGCGCAGTGTGCCAGAAGGTCATGTGGCCCCTGCGCCCAGCTTGGACCAGCTCAGAGGAGAGAACAGTGGCCAGCGGAATCCAGTGGCCGGGAGGACAGAGGGACAGAGCTGCTGCCAGCACAGGGCCCTGGCCAGACACCCTGAGCAAACTCAGGGTCACACTCTGCAGTCAGCACTGACCTCCTTCCCAGAGTCTCACCTCGACAGCGGTCATTCAGGTAAGGGTCCTCTTGTTCCTCCTCAATTTCAGAATTCTTAGCTGGGAGGGAAAGAGACAGAAGCTCATCCAACGCCCCAGAAGACACTGAATATTCAGTCTATCAGTAAATACCAGGCAGTCATTCGCGAATCAAATAAACAGCGCACTACGCATGTTATCCTCTTTAAAAACAGAATTCTACTCATAAATGCAGTCATGTCTCTAAAATCTCTGTTGTAAGACAGCCCTGGCACCAGGCGGTCATCGTCCACGAGAAGCTGAGAGACTCCCATTGTCCAGATGACCTGAAGGCTCCAGCCACGACGTTCACAGCCCAACACTAAGTGAAGTCACGCGCCCCAACCCGAAAGCAATGCAGCTGGTGAAAACTTCATGCTGTGGGTTGAACTGTGTCCCCCAGGAGACGCTGAATCCTAACTTCAGTAACTGTGAACGTAACCATCTTTTAGAGCAGGGTCTTTGCAGGTGAGGTCAACTTCAGGAGGGTGGACCCTGGTCCAATACGACTGCCCTTATGAAAAGGGAAAACTTGGACACAAGACACACATGGAAAGACAAAGGGAAAATGATCTGAAGACACAGAGGGACAAAGGTCATTTACAGGCCAAAGAACACTTGTGTCCCCACAACCAGGAGACAGGCCGGGACAGATCCCCTCCAGCCTCACAAGGAACCTGCCTGCCAGCCGACACCTTGACCTTGGGCTTTTGGCCTCCAGCTGAGCACACACACTCTCTTGTCTAAGTCCTGGGTCAGTGGGACAGAGCATGGCAGCCCCAGGAAGCAGACACACTACTTTTGTACAGTTTGCCAGCAGAGCCCAATTTAGTGCCATCAAAATTGACCCAACAAATGTGTTTGGGTATCAGTTGTGGGGGCTGGACACCCATCCTGACCAGGTCCTGCTTGCAAAAGAAAATTCAACAGGGCGACGGAGGAAGGACCGAGGCGGGCGTGCAGGGGCCCTCATCTACCAGGCAGTGTCCTCAGTGGGTCTAGTGTAAGACAAGAAACGGACCAGACCCTTGAACATGGAAGGAAATGCCAGGTCCAAGCCCTGGGAGGCTGAGGGCCCTTCACAGCATTAAATGACAGCGGTCACAGCCCAGCAGCAGCCATATGACAGGCCTGGGTGGCAGAGCAGAAGTCACCACGCAGACACAGCACAGAGCACAGTCTACCCGAGAGAAGACAAAGGCCACAGAGAGAAAACGGAAAGCCAACATGACTCCTTATGCAAGCGCTTTTATCTGCCTCGTTTCCTCCTCCTTCTGCCCTATCTCTCTGCAAGCGCCAACGGTGAGCTTAAGGTGCACGCGTGCTCACTGGGAGACGGATGTCACTGAAAAGAAACATCACAGGGACGGCTAAAGTCCAAGTGACTGGCTGTGCACGAAGCGCCCTCTCTTGGGGACTCTTAACTGTGAATCCAAGGGATTCAAGGAAACTCACCTGAGCGGAGCTGTGCAAAAGGCATTCGGGGGCTGCCATCTCTTGTAAGTTAGGAGGCTGGGGAGCCCCTTTGCTCTTTCGTGGGGGCTCTTTATGCCCTGGGTGCATTCAATTCAGGCAAAACCACCAAGTCCTTCCCGTATGACAGGCACAGGCCAGCGTGTCCCACCCCATCCTCTCCAAAGGGCTCACAGGGACAAGTCAGGAGGAGCTATTTGCCACTCTCATGGTGAGGCCACCAAGATTTTCATGCACGATGAGACCACTGTTCCTGCTAGAAAGCTAATCCAGAACCTGACCTTCCCCGGCCTCTGTTTCCCAATCTGTAGAATGGGAATACTTGTGCCAAAGTGTGCCCTTGCGCAGTTTCTTCCCAAACTTCTTCTTGCTCTTGTGTTACAGGAGTAGGGTTTTTTCTTCAGTCCTAGACCAACACTTTCTTATATAGATGTATGTAGACACACACACACACACACACACACACATTTAAACCCTAAATTACTAGAAAAGTAAAAATAAGAAAACATGCAAGACTGGATATTTTATTTAAATAGAATTGACTCTAGCAAATGCCTATCTGCATGCTCATTCTCAATTTCTACTTATTTCTTGCAGACCAGCCCTGGTCTGTGAACCTGCTGAGTGACCCCCACGGCAGCACATAGTGGGTCCTCAGCACACAGTAGGCCTATAGCACACAGTAGGTCTGCAGCACACAGAGACCTCACAGGGTACATGAGTAGGGGGAGATGGACGTGTCTGTGACTGATGAGGAGGAAGGACAGAGAAGTCCTCACAGGGACTTTGAGAAAAGCCTGGAGCAAATGTTGAAGCAAATTAAGATATGAGAGAGAAATGAGACATCTGGTGCTGCAGGAAAGCCAGAAATCATGAGGGAAACAAGAAACATAGCCTCTCAATCCTCCCAGAGACCGAGGAAAAATCATTCTCCAGGACGAGCAGCCTGAGTTTGTTTAAAGTGAAAATATCTCTAATTTCGAAAGTCACGGAGGGAATGTGGGCCCAACGCCCCTACGACTGAGATGTCTGGACTCAGCCCCCAGGGCCCTGGACTGAGGAAGTCAACGGCAACAAAGGGAAGATGGCTCCACAGGCCCAGGACCCCAGAGGCACCAGGGCCAGGTGGCCAAGTGACGAGGTAGGGCCTGCACAGGAGCCGGGGGCCATGAGCTCTGCCCTCCTGCCCTCCCGCCCTGCCCCGTTTTTAACAGAAGGGCTCAGAGAGAGACACAGAGGGCTGGAGTCACCCAGCAGGCTCGGGGTCAGAGAGGACTCCGGGCGTTCTCCAGGGCTGTTCCCTGACGGGACAGAGAACCACTGCCGACATGGAGACTAGCAAACAACCAAGAAGTTTCCAGAGCCTTGAAACTGAACCACACCCAAGACATCCGCTCTTATCTGGAGGACAGACGGACTGGGGGACGCAGCTCTCTGCCAGCTGCTTGGCCCCTGGCCCCCTTTGCTGAATAAGATTCTGGGACACAAAGGGCCTAGCTGCCTGGAACCAGAGGCCCAGACGCAACTCTGCAGTGTCAGCTCCAGACAGAGAGGACACCAGCCTCTCTCCTCCGTGTCAGCCTCCGACCTGGAGGCCCAAGCCTCCTCTGCTAAAGGAGGCCACGGTCACGACCCGCGAGGCCTCACAGCTGCGGGAGGACTGGGGAGCGGTGAGCACGTGGGGCAGACACTCGGGCCATCCTGCGCTTCGTCCTCACGATGCGGCCTGCAACGTCCACCGCGCAGACACGGGAGGGGCAGCAGGGTGACTTCGCCGGTACCAGGCAGGTGTGAGGACCAGGGGAACACAGGTCCCAAGCCCTCCCCTCACTCTGGACAGCAGTGCTCGACCAGGCAGCAGTGGGCAGCGGCTCTGATGGCCGTGCTGACTCTGGCAGCGGTCAACGTGTGTGCCCATGCTGGCCACTGCGCTTCATTTTGTGCTGGTGCGGCTGGCTGGCGGCCTTGTGGAACCAGGGCGGGCCGCCCGAGTCGGGCGAGGGCCGTAGGGAGGAGAACACCGCCTCCTCCCCCGGCAGGAGGGACTCTGCCAGCGGCCGGTCTCAGGCCTGCCTGTCCCCACCGTCACGTCACGTGAGCCGATCCTCACACATGCACCTCTGTCCACACGGCCCGGTGGTTCTGCTGTCTGGAGTTCACCGGCTGAGGCAAGGAGAGGGGGCCATTACCTGTGTCTTGGCGGTCCCCAGTGCCCCCGGGGGTGACGTCTGTGGTCTCCTGGCCCTTGACGCAGCAGGCCCGGAAGGCCAGCCCGCACTGGTAGCCCAACATGAGGCTGGGCTCGCAGCTCTGGCCCTGCGCCTGGGCCGCTCGCCCCAGCAGGCAGCAGTGACAGCACCTCTGCAAACAAGGCGGAGACTCCAGGTGAAGGCCCACGCACAGGGGCTGGACACCGCGGGGGCCCCAGCCTCCCGATGCCCCAGTGCCACGCACGCTGGCCCGTTATGACCCGTGGCCGGCTGACCTTCTAAGTGCTGGCGTTAGATAGTGCGGCCCACTGGACAGACCCAAGGCCTGCTGCCCCCCAAATCTAGCTTGGAAAGGAACCTTAAAGGGCCTGCCCCCAGCATGTGCTCCAGCACACAGATCACCCCTGAACCCCTGCCTGCCCTGCTGCCACAGCTCCGGGGAGGGAGCCACAGAGGAAGCTCTCAGGGTCACACAAAAGCGTCCCAGGGGTCCGTTCCTCCGTGTGGTCTCTCCGCTGTCAGAAGAGTGGACGGGCATCCTGTGTCCCCTCCCAGGCTAAGGTGGTCTGGCAGCCGTAGTCCCATTTTGCACCAGAAGGGACAGAGTCACACTACCTGTCACCCGGACCCCGGCGTTCCCACACTTAAATTCCAGGATAACACACTGGCGTGAACGGACTCGGTTCAGTCCTTACTTTCCTAACAGGCACGGGCTTTCCAGAAGGTCTGCAGCAGGAGACGGGGAGGGGCGGCTCTGTCCAGACCATCGACGGCCTCGGCGGCCAGCAAGCGGAGGCTTCCCGCCACCTTTCGGGCCATGAGTAATCCTTCCCAAAACATGAATCGCTCCCCTGCCAAAGCCATCTGTCCCTGCTCCATCAGAATGTTCCGTATGTTTCCACACCTCGCTCTCTCTCGTCGGGCACACGGACAGAGCAGGCTGCCAGGCCGACGGCGTCTGCAGAGCCCAGTCCTGCTGGGAGGCCGCAACAAGACACCCGAGGTCCTGGCTCCCAGGACCCCTTGGCCAGACGCCCGGCCTTGCCCCACCCGTCCCTCTCGCTCTAGAAGCCTCATCCCCAGAAAGCCCGGAGCTGGCAGAGGGGCTCCGGCCTCCCAGCTCCTCCACCCCCCATCTATGTGGAGAGAGCTCCCAAGGAAAGAACTCTCTGCCCTCCCAGACCCAGAGTTCATTCTGGTTCTTGCTCCTTGAATGGCTCCCTCGGTTCCTAGCTGGGGAGAAACATCATCCCTCCGGGAAATTCACTTTCACCGCCCAGGGCCCCACGCAGAACCCCGGCTGAGAGCCAACGTCCCCAACCTGAGCGCCATGCCCGGCTGGTTCTCCTTCCTCGGGGAGGGGAGAGGGAGGGATTTGCTCACGGGCCGTCCATCCGCACACCGGCCTCTGCATCAGGGAGGCCCTGAGTGGCCTGGAATCCAGGACGATGGCACCTCACGGTAACCTCCCGTGGGGCTCTCTGTGTCCCGTGGTCCCCACTCCCAGCTCTGTCTACCAGACGCCTTCCCCGCTGGGCCTGCAGGCCCACTCGGAGTGTGGGCCTCTGCAAACCTGTTTTCCCTTCTAGAGCAGTGACGGAAGTCACGCTGTGGGGCCTTCGTGGGAGCCACTCTGAGCTCCAACCTCAAATGGCAGAGAAGCGTAGGGCCTCCCTGCTGGACTGGGGTGCCTGCCTTGACCGAGAAGGGAGTTCTGCAGGCTCCGAACCCAGGTGACCCTACTCTGACCCTTGAGTTCCTGCTTGAAACCCAGGACTGGGGTCTTCAGGGCCAGGAGGGTCACCCTGCCCCGGTCCCCCAGTGCTGGACTGGGCCGCGTGACATCCGGGTTCACTAACTAAGCAGGAGGAGCTTGGAGACCTGAGCCGGGGGCCCTCTCCCACACTGGGCACCTCGCTGCTCGACAGGAAAGGGGGCCGGGGCAGGCGGTGCAGGCAAAGCATCCAGGGCCCCGCCGATGGGCAGCGGCTGCCGAGCTGGGAGCACGTACAGGCCAGCAGCGGGCAGGAGACCGTCCTCACCTTCATGAACATGGCCTCCAGGCTGGAGCTGTCCCCGGGGACAGAGGTGCAGCTGTCCTGCTGGCTGGCCATGGTGATGCCCGTGGTGCAGTGCAGCTCCTCCAGCTGGCTGTAGCAGCACTGCTCCTGGACCATCCTGCGGGTGGGCAGCCGGGTCAGGGCCAGGAGCTCGTGGGTGGGCCGCAGCGTGGGGACACGGGCTGAGAGAAGCAGCCCCGGAGGAGAGGAACTGCCATCTCAGGCGAGCCCTTTCCCACCCCAGACACACAGGTGCTGGCATCCAGAAGGTGCTCAGTACGTGCTGGGGAAGGGCTGCGTGAAGGGTGGTCGGGCCACCAGAGCCCCATTCGCCTCTCTGTGGCTGCAGCCTCACACCAAAGGCTCCAGCCTGTTTACAAGCCCACTGACTGCAGGCTCTGGGCCAGACCTTTCCCAATCTACTTCTCCTCCGCGCTCTTCCCCATCTTCCAGACTCAGGAAATAGCTCCCGAGAGGGAGGAGCTTGCCCGAGGCAAGGGCAGCGTGGTGGGGACGCCTGGCGTGGCCCTCGCACCTCCCAGGTGTGTCAGTGCTCTGGGAAGAAAGCCCTCGGACGCACGTGATGAAGGCTGTGTTGGCAGACGCACAGAACCTGCCAGAGTCGGCGCCTCATTCCCAGGCCAGCACAGGTGCATGCGAGTGGGGGTGTGAGTCTCAGGTGAGGCTCCTGTCAGACTCCAGGTAACCCTGACACCAACCAAAACCAGCAGGGCGGGTGGAGTCGCCGGACCAGGGAGGGTCTGTCCAGAGAGAGTGGTGCCCACCCAGCCTACCATCCCGCCTCCACCAGCTTCCATGTGTTTCCAGAACTGCCCTCAAGCCTTGGAGGGGACTGTGGACCGTGAGGCCCCGCAGCTCACTCGCACCTTCAGGGGACGTGCAAACAGCTGTGGCAAGTACACAGCCTGGGCGGTGTAACTCCTCGCCCTCAGCTACCCGGAGAGCCTAGTGGAACCACACAGCTGGTCCACCGTCGACAGAAATGCCAAGAGACGCGTGACCGTGACAGGCATTACACCAAATGTCAGGGCTGGTGTGTAAGCCCCGTTCCTCCGGACACCCGTCTGCACGTGGGGACAGCACGTGGGCGCCGTCGGCGGGACAGCAGAGCCTGTGTGGAAAACAGCAGCTGACTAAGCAGAGGGAGACTGGAATCACCACACGCCCAGAAACTGCACACAGCTGACCAGAAGCGACGGGGCGCTGGACACTGGAGGCCAGAAAGGAGTGGAGTCACCGGTTTTGCCAGTGGGCAGGGACGGCACCGACCCCTCGGACCCAGGTCCCATCTCTGCACCTCGAGGGAGGAGCTGGCCTTGCTGTGAATGTCTTTGGCTCAGTACACAGTCTAACAGCACTGTGATGGGCAGACCTGTGTGTCCCCCAGATCCTGCGCTGAAGTCCTGATCCCTAGGTCCTCAGAGTCCAATCCTCTTTGGTAACAGGGTCAGAGGAACTTGAGGTCACCAGGGTGGCCTGTATCAGCTGGAACCGGTCTCCTTCGAAGACATCCGGACACAGAACACACAGGAACGACCACGTGGGACCCGGGGAGAAGACGGCCGTCTGCCCTCCAAAGACAGGCGCTCAGGAGCCACCAAAACCTCGACGTCAAACTTCCGTCTCCAGAAACGCAGGCATGGACGTCGCTGTGTGAGCCGCCGGCCCAGGGCACACAGCCACGGTCCAGCCTGGCCAGTCACTTCCTCAGGCCTCGCCTTGCCCAGGCACATCCTGTCAACACAAGCTTGGCGCTCAAGGCCCGGCCTCGCTCCGGAAGAGCGGCGGCCCCTCTGAAGTTCCCTCCCTTGGGAGCCGGAGGGAGGCCCAGCTCAGCAGATGCTGCTGGGTCCCAGCTGCGTGGCCTCCCAGTCAGTTCAAACAACCCAGTTTCCTGTTTTCTCCTCCTCTGCCGGGTCTATAATGCATCCGACTTTTCAAGAATTTCCTAAGTCGGGACTTGTTGGCAGGCTGCAGGCCGTGCTGGAGGCCAACTCAAATGCAAACTTCTAGAAGCGGGTGACGGGCTTGCCAGCAGGTATCGACGGCTGGAGGACGACCGGCCCGGGCCTCCCCCGTGTTCCCCGAGAAGCAGAGCTGGGTTCCAGCCCTCTGAGCGGTGACTAGTCGGACACTCATCTTCCTGTCTACAAAACGGGACTCACATGGGGCTGGCGAGACAAGGCGCCTCGAATCCACGTGCAGCCCAGAGGCGCTTCACAAAGCCGTCCCATCGTTTTTACCACGAATTTGATGACGATCCACAGATCCCGCATCTTATGCCCAAAGTGTGAAGGAGCCTGGGTCGGCTTAGGCGGAGAGAAATAAAAACAGCTACTCCTCAGAGCTGAGAGCTGTGTTTTGGGTGGGAAGGCAGCCCACAGTGTGCGCCCAACAAACTCTTGTGTCAGGAGGAAAGTGGCAGAGGGGGCAGAGCACCGGCCACCCGGGCAGCTGGGCAGCAGGAGTCAGGCTCGAGGGTCGAGCGGGCAGAGAGAGCGATGCAAGCGGGAGGGTCCCTGCGCACGTCCGCCGCCAGGGCAGCGTGGCCCGGAGCGGCCAGCCTCTGCCAGGGGGCTGACACGCTGTCCCAGACTCCACTGCCTTCCACCAAAGGACACCGGTAAGCGGCGGCCGTGGGAACGTACCTGCATTCTTTGGACTCCGAGGTGTAGGGCTGTGAGCAGCCCTTCTGCTGCGTGGCCATTCGATGTCCGTCTGCGCAGCAAGTCTCCATGGGGACACCTGCGCCCGCTGTGCAGGGAAGAGAACGAGGGACTGAGGACGGGCGGCTCCCGGGCTTCCCCGGGCGGCTGAGGCCCCTCCCTGCCGCACCGTCTGCAGGCGGCTTCCTTAGGTCCCCACGACGGCCGGCCTCGCGAGTCTGAGCGGGCTGGGGGCCCCGCTGCAGTCATCCCTTTAGTCACTCCACAAACCCAGGCTGAAAACGCCACAGGCCCCGTGCCAGGAACACACCCTCTCTAACTGGAAAGGTCCGGAGCCCCAACCATCCCCTGGCGATTCCAATTCTGACGGGCTCAGCGCCACAACTGGGACCCTGCTCACCCAGACAGAATCCCAACCCCAGCTGAGCTGGAAACTCAGAAGGGGTCCTGCACACACGGGCTCCCTGCAGAGATGGGATCCCCGCCACACAGGGTTCCTGCATTCCAGGTCAGGTGAGCAGGAGACAAGGTGGCTTCCAGAGGACATTCAGCCACCACCCAGCCAGCAGTCACCCGGCTCCTGCAAGGTCAAAGAGGTTTGTACCCCTGAAGAAAACAGTGCAGCACGGGAGACCTGGAGGGGCCACAGGGTGGTACCAAAGCCGGGACACCCAAGGAGGTCTTCTCGAGAACGTGGGGACCCGCCTCCACACAAGTGGGGCGCACACCGGGAAGGACAGGGTAGAAATGGGGGCCCCCAAATGCGACCAGGTGATCGTGAAGGGATAAGAAAGAAGTCAGCATTTTGAGACCACCTTCTGGATGCTCATGTGTGTCCTCTCTTTGCAACTCACTGGGGAGGCTGCAGCCCCCACCACGTGTGGAAAAGATTTGGGGAGGGTCTCACCCTGAATCTGCCACAAGCCCGAGTCTCCTGCAGATGTGGAGAAACCCGGGGAGGACGGAGCTGGTGGGCGAGAGGCTGAGTCTCAGACGGCGGCACTGTCTTTGCTCAAAGGGAAAGAGGAGCAGTGTCCCAGTTACAGCTGGCAGTGACCCTGAGCTAGAGCCAGGGCCTTGGTCCCCACCGGCTCTCAGCCTCACCGCAGGCTGCCGGCCCGATACCCGCATCGCTCAGGGGAAGGAGACCCCCCCTGTGACTCCAGGG
>RJWH01004377.1:57027-110105 GCA_004363575.1 Solenodon paradoxus
AGTGTGCTCCCGGCACTTCATGAGCAAAGGCGATGTGCTTGCACGTGAGATCGGGGAGCCCAACCTCGTCTTGGCGTGTGGCCGCCCTGCCCCACACTCTGGGACACTCCCCACACAGAAGCTCGGCCCTTGGCAGGACCTGTGTGCCGGGGGCTGTAAGATGTTTGCAAACCACTCCTGTGGGGAGCCCTGAGCACTCGAACGGAATTTTCAGCAGGACATTCAAATGCTAAGTCCTTCACTCAGTCCAGAGACTGGGAATGTCTCTGGGGCTGACACTGGCCTGGGCTGGAGGTCCCATAAGCCCAGTGCTCCTGTCCGGTCCCATCACAGAGCCCAGAAGAGCCCACCAGGGACTGGGGCCAGGCTGGACGGGGCTGAGGCTGAGCTGGGTGTTCCCTGGCTCGGCATGGCCCTGAAGAGTGCTGCATCCCAGGGACAGGGTCCTTCCAACCATGTCTCTTCCACCTCAGGCCTTTAAGTCCCCATGATGCCACTGTGCCAGGGACCTGGTGTCACGCCCAGTCCCCTCTCTTGCCATCAGTGTGTCTTCTGATGTTCACACTCAGGAACGACAGCCCTGGGTTGGGCATCTTTACTCATAACTATTACCAAAGTCACAGAGTGAGCTGGGATGGGCGGAGAGCCCCAGCCCTGGTGTCCCGCCCTGTCACCTCCCCCATCCAGACACTCCCCCCAGTTCCATGGAGATGTTCCTCAACACCGAGCCTCCCCACCGTCACTGCCACGGCCACCCCACCAGGCCAAGCAGTACGGTCCTGACTTATTCCCCCAGGGTCACAACGGTCCTGATTTGCAGGTAAGAAAACCCTGAGAGGTGAAGCAAGGAGGGTGCTGTCATGCAGCAGGAGAGGCCAGGAGGTGGCAGAGCGGGCATCACACTTGGTCTGGAAGCCTCCACACTATTACCGGGCTTCCCCCAGAATGAAAACTCCACCAGGCCTGGGACAGTATCTCTCGCCCCTCAGTGCCCCACAGCGCCCACCATTCCTGGCACAAACACTCTGAGTGTTGCTAAACAGGACAGACCGGCCACAGCCTCTCCACAGCAATTCCATCCTTAAAGCTGAGGGTGTGACCCCGAGAGACGCAGTCCTGGGCTAACGCCGCCCCGCATCCCCGAGCAATTCCTTTAGCTGGGCAGGGTCCGTTCCCCAGGATAAGATGCTGACCCCACGATCCCATGTCCCCTCCACTTCCAAGCACATTCCATCCCACTGGAAAGGGATGGGAAGGGACGTCTTGGCTTTTTTTCTACGTGCCTACTTCGCAGTAAAGCTCTGCTCTGGGGATGGAGATGGAATCTGGGCAGGAAGGGAGGCTGGGGGCCCGGGAAGGACAGGACAGGGAGCATGGCTGGAGTCCCCATGGGACCCTGGCACCGACGGGAGAGGGTCACCACATGTGCTTGTTGTCCACTGGGGAGGAAGATGAAAAACCATAACCTTCCAGGTGCAGAGTCTAAAATCCCCACTGTGATCCCACTGCAACCTAGTGTGGGGACAGCGCTCACTTGGGGCAGGTCCGGTGGACTAGCAGGCATCCTCCCATTAACAGTAACAGTAACTCCCGTGCCTGCACAGAGCGGAGCATGTCACTCGAACTGAGCGCCGCTTCCCGCGTTACTGCTGAAACTCACGCTAAGTGAGGTCAGGCCACCACAGAAGGACAGCTCTGCACGATGCCACGTAAATGAAGCTCCCAGAGGGGTCAGAGGCACAGAGGCAGAGTGGCATGGTGGGCTGGGAGGGGCGTTAGGGCTGAGCGGGACACCGTTCTGGAGAGGGTGGGGACGGCTTCACGACCGTGTGAGCGACTGACTGCCACTTAGCGCCACCGCTTACCATGGTCAGCGCTACTAGAAAACTGCAGGACGAGAGGCACTGAAGAAGTGGGGGGGTCAGTCATTCATTAGAAAACAATTGCATGGTCTGCCCATTGATCCACTCGCCCCTTTCAATCAACGGCCTTGAACGCCCTCATGGAGCCATCACCTGAAGAGTTGTATCTAGAAGGTTCTGTGTCACACTTTGGCAGAGAATACATGTTTTACTTGGCAAGATAGCAGACCACAAGTGGGAACAGAGAAAATGCTAACTAGCAAAGCAAATTGCAACTTTGCATCCAAAAGGAAGATGATTTAAAAGACAAATCGGACGAAAACAAACACCCTGGGATCAGGGGTCAGATTCCCCAGCAGGCAGTGGCAGAGGCTGGGGCAACCCGCCAACCCGCTGGGCTCCCCGGCTGCCCGCACATGCGCATGACGGGGTCAACGCAGCTGGGAGCCAGGGCCTGCACTTTGGGTGTCCTCTCTCCACTGCCCACCCATGCAGGCGTCCCCGCTGCCCTCTCGCCCCGCCACACCCCACGGCACCTTCTTTCCCAGTGCCGGCTGGGCCCTCCCAGATTAAAGGGAAGCAGCTGGGTCAAGAGGCTGCCCGCAGACATGTGACAGGCCCTTTGCCAGGTGGGGTCACAGAGCGGACGGGGTGCTCACTCCCAGGAAGACAAAGGGAGAGCGCTCTGGAAGTGTCAAGGAGACTCCTTCCCACCATCTCCTCGGCAAGCTCCAAGAGGTGGCCCCACTCTGGCACAAGTCGGGTGAGAGATCCCGGTGACGCCCCCTGAAGTCACCCCTCACTGGCAGCGGGGTTTCCCAGGCAGACAGCATGCTGGGAGGGTGTACATGGAAGAAATCCCGCACCCCACCACGTCAGAGAGGCCTTGCCATCCGCGTGTCAGGAAAGCCAGCTGGAGCCGCGACCTGTCCCCGCTCCTTCCGTCCTGTCCCTGGGGCGAAGCCAACACCATCACCACTCAGGGGACCCACGCTGGCCAGCCACCCACCCACACATGCCTGTGCTGGGCCCTGTGTGCAAACGAGAAGGGCACACAGGTAGCAAAGCCTCAGTACATTTTACCCTAGCAGGTGACATCACCCAAAAGAAAACACAGGCCCACCCCTTCACGTACAGCACTCGAAATCTCACCTAAGAGTCCCGGGTGCCAGCAGTACTGGGCCTCTAAAGCCCGTGTGGGTGGGCTGGCTTCTGCTTCTTCCTTCTCATACTGCCCACGAGGGCTCAGTCCCGTGAGCCCCCAGTCCCTCCGTGGTCTGGTCTGGCCTCATCCATGGGCACGGACACCCTCAGTTCTCTCTGCCGGCTGCTCACAAACCTGAGCCCCCAGACACACAACCGTGCTTCCTCCCAGCCCAGGCCCAGCCTCCGTCTTGGTAATAAGCCCTCACCGTCCATCTAGCTGCCTGTGGGAAACAATGGGGTCAGTCTGAGCGGTTCCTTCTCCCCGCCCTCCATGTCCCAGCCCTCGGATAGGCCTGTGCACCGCCTCCCAGACAACCCAGAGCTGCCTGCTTCTGACTGTCCCCAGACTCTGCGGAAGCCAGACTTATCCCACCTCCACCGTCCCCTCCCTATAATCCCTCCCTACGCAGCAGTCGGAGTGACTTCTAGAAATGAGAGCCAAATAACGTCACTGCCCTGCTGACGGTCCTCCAGCCATTTTCCAGTTCATTTAGGGCAAAATCCAGTCTGCTCTCTGATTTCTGAGGGCCCTCCCCTCCTCTCCCTTTACTTGTCCCGAGACTGGCCTTCGAGACACGCCTTCCTCCGTCTCTCCATACCCCTGGTTCCAACTAGGGGCCAGCTGCCTCCTCTGCCCAAACTCTCCCCACGGCTGTCACAGGGGCCTGCTTGCCACCCCCTCCTCAGCTCAAGTACCCTCCCTTCCAGGCACCCGAGCCCTCTTTGTCCCGCTATCTTGGCACATGAGGGTCATGCCTGGTCCTGATGAGAAATGAGGGACCTCATGCCTCTGCCCAAGTTTACTGGCACCACTGACTCTGCAGGGCTGAACAGGGGCCCCAAAGCCACGTCACCTCCTGGGCCCGAAATGTGAACTGGGATAAGGGTCTTCCCAGCTACCACTAGGGATCTGGAGAGGAGACCACCCTGGATTATGCAGGGGTCCCTAAATCCCATGACAAGTATCCTTGTAAGAGAGGGAGGCTGGGTGGAGGCAGGTTGTGCGAAGCTGTGAAACCAGGCCCGTGGCCCCAGGGTCCCTCCCTGTGGCTCCCAGTACGAGGCTGTTCCCCGCCTGCGGCACTCCCTGTTTGTCCTTAAGACCTCGCCCTGACTCTGGGGTGTGGATGCAGAGACTAGAGTGACGCAGTCACAGCCAGTGAGCTGGGAGAGGCAGGAGGGACTCTTCCCAGAGCCGGGGAAGGAGCCCGGAGGGAGCGGACACCCTACAGCCACTCCAGGCCTGCAGGATGGCCAAAGGGCCCTTTCTGTTGTTCTAAGGGGCGTGGCTTGCACACATTCTGTCCAGACGCAGGGACTCATCTGCACAGGAGCTCTGAGGCCGGGCGTCGTCTGCCGTGTGCCTGAGCCTGTCCTGGGCCTGACTCCCTGTGGCGTCAATGAACAGACAGCTGACAAATGGTGGGGACACAGTATACAGGCCTGGGCTGGGCTCACAGGAGATGGTGGACGTGTTCGCTGAACAAAACTGAGAAATAGCTTGTCTGCAACACCACTTCCCAGCCTGTCCCCTCGGGGCCTCAGTGTCCCCACCGGTACCAAGAGAGTGGAGCAGCTGAGACGACCTTCCGTGTGCTGATGGACAGATCATTCTTTCCCAGGTTTTCCTGAAGCCGCCCAACACGGAGCTGGTCCTCTTACCTCTTTGCCAGCTCCCCTGAGGCGGTCCGGACAACATGCCCATCACGAACTCCCATATGAGGAAAGAAGGGGCACAGGGCCCCCAGAAAGGGGTAGCCAGGGCCCCTGCCTGTTGGATACCCCAGGAAGGGCAGGACCACATAGCAAGGTCAGGGGCCGTGGCCCGGTGGGTGAGGCTGCCCTCCTCAGATGCTCAGCCCATCCTGTGTGTCCAGGACCCAGGACTGGCCAAGAACGCTCTCATTTACAGAGGCACCAGAAACCCTCTCTCGGCAAGTCCCACAACTCTCCTGCGGGCTATCCAGCCGCCGTCCACAGCCCGTCCCCTGTGCAGTCTCCCTGCAGCAGGAAGAGCATCTGCTAGTTCCAGCCCCTCGTGGGGGCTCCTGAGCCCACCCCAGGTGGCAGTGAGAGGGACCACCTAGAGACAGGCAGGACCAAGGCCAGACTCCGGCTTGACGCCCCAGCCCACACCCTCACCCACCCCAACACATCCACTAGTTTGAACCAAGACAGCTGCCATCTCCTTGGGGGGTCACGTCCTGTCAAGCCAGCTGTGAGCCCCCCAGGGGCCCAGGCTGTGGTCCCGATTCTGTGTCTCCCCATTTGGAAACCCCTGTTCTTCCTAGGGCACCTCTCGTCTGCAGCGTGTATGGATTAAAGGGCCTTCTGCCTGTTTTTATTTCCCCTCGTTAAAGTGAAAGCAAGACAGTCAAGTGGGGTGAAGTGGGGTCCCGTCCCCCATGTCCCACGGTGCTGCCCCGGGCAAGAACTTACCTATGTGGGCCTTCATCTACACCCTGGAAAATGGAAATCCTATTAGTACCCAGGTCAGGGGGTTGTTGGGAGGATCAATGACTAAATGTCAACGTGATTATAATCATTCCCTGGAGCACAGCGTGTTCTCCAAGCCGGCCGAGCTCTAAGAGTCTCTTCCCCGCTTGGGGTGGGACCCCACTGTGCAGAGCGCCCGGTGACATGCAGGCCCCTGACTCCCCCGGCCAGGGCCCAGTTCCGAGCGGCCTAGGGATTTCAGGGGAAAGAGGGGCCCTCAGCGCCCAGCCTCTGGCCCCACAGGGCCTGCTACAGGCTGGGTGACACGGGCCAGCTCTCTGGCCCCGCCTCATCCCATCCTCCGAGCTCCCTTCCAAGCTGAAAGGCGTGAGACAACAGCTGGAGGGTCACATTTTGCTATGGCCCTATTTGAGATCGTTACAAGGAAACTGTAACCACATGGGGCGGGGAAAGCATTTAAGAAGCAAACCGCTCTAATATGATGTTTTGCAAATAATGTCCATATACCAGACTGGCAAAACAAGTGTGCACCCTACCCAGCGTTTTCGCAGAAACGTTAGCTGCCAAGCTGTCCCGCCCTCTGGACCCTGTGCTCAGAGGCCCACCTTTAAAGGCGTGGGCAGGACTGCAGGCTGTGGTCCTCCACTCCCTGGAAGCCCCTTGTCCTCTCTTCCCCTCGGCTTTGTCTTGAACGCCCTCCCTCCATCCTGGAGCCCTTGCCACACACCTCGCCAGCACCCTCCTGTGCACGTGCTGGTTTGCAGGCGGCTTCCTCCGAGAAGTCTTCCCTTCAGAGGGGCCAGGGCTGCGCTGTAATTACTGCCTTTTCTGGGTCTCCCGGGGGCAGTGGACCCCAGGGGAGGAAGGGCCCGTCTCTTTCTCCCAGACCTAGCGTGGGGTCTGGCTCAGAGCTGGCTCTCGGCGGATCATCCATGTCCTCGGGAGCGGGCTCATCGAGAGGCCCGCCGAGGCCCGCTGGCACTCCCAGAGGCTGTGGCGCAGCCGCTGCGAGCTCTGTGCCCTGCTCGGCCTCCTTCCCGTCTGCCCGGGGAAAGTCAGCATTAGCAGAACTTTCAGAGAAATCGTGGGAGAGAAGGGTTCTGTCGGAAAAGGAGCAACTCAAACAACAGACGATAATAATGAGCGTGGAGCATTGTCCCCAAGGTGGCCGAAGGCTTCTGCTGTCTGCACTTTTCAAAGGAGGAAACCGCCAAACCATTGTTCTGAGGGGGTACAACACTGTCTCTGTCCCACAGACACTCACTTGCCTTTGGGGACCTGAAGACAAGTGAGCCCTGCTGCCTGCACACCCGGCCCCAGCCCAGCTCGGGCAGCAAGCACAGCCCACAGCATGGGGGGGCTCTGGTAGTGCCAGGGTTGGGGCCCTGGTGCTGCCCCAAGCTTCCCCGAGCTCCAGCAGGCCCCCCCCACCCCCCCGCCCCGTGGTCTTACACACACACACACACACACACACACACACACGCACACATATGCTGCTGCCGGCCCTCCCCCAACCCTGCTGGGCTGGGAAACCTCCAAGAGCTGCAGCTCTGGCCACATGTTTGCAAGCCAAGTCCCTGCCTTTGTTCTCCCTCCCTCCCTCCCTCCTGGGGACTCGCTCTGTGATCAGTCAGAGAGCTGCCCCTGGAGCCAGAGGCCAAAAGTGTCTTGGAGAAAACACAGCGCCTTTCCCCAACCCCTCCCCGCCCTTCCACCCTAGCTCTCTGAAGTCCAGCAGGACAGGCAGACAGGACAGACTGGTGGCTCTGTCTGTCCCTGGGCATGAAAGCCAGCACCCTCGTGCATGGCGGTGACTGGGTCCGCACATTGGTTTCAGCAGTAGCTAAGGGCTCCCCATTTGATGCCCCTGTCAAGATCGCTTTGGGGTTTTTGTTGTTTTTTAAAGGAAAGGTGCAGGCAGGAAAGAAGGCAAGGGGAGGCAGGAAGAGGAGGAAGAAGCATTTATTTACTTTATTTAGTCGTTTTGCTGGGTTGTTTCCCCCAGACCCACCTGACCCCCAGCCCCGGGATGCAAATCCAGGTCTTTGGAATGTACATGGACTGCACCGGTTAGAGGCAGCAGATCTAACCACTACTCCACCAAGGCGTGCCCATTCGCATTCATTTTCAATTGCCCATTTCCTCTGGACCCCACAGCTCTCTAGAGATTGGGGACAGTGTCAACCCCAGCCTTACAGGGCTTCAGCTGCCAAGCTTGCAGCCACAAAGGGAAACCAGGTCAAACTCCTCCCTGAAATTTACCAAACAAGGAGGCGCCCCCTAAAGGAACAAAAGCCCAGCACTCAGGCAGGTGTCCGCTTTAAAGTGTGCCTTTGAGGTTTCCTGCACCCATCCTGCTCCAGAAGGGGCTTCTCTGTGAACAAACATAGTTGAAAACCACCCTCCAGGACTAGCCAGCCCAGATGCCAGCCAGCATGTCCCAGGCGCACATTCCGCCTGGACGCTGCAGGTGCCCACACCCAGCTGCTGGCACAGGCCGGAGAGAGCAGCAAGGGTGGGACCCACTCATCAGAACTCACTACACCTCTCTGGGACTCCGGTCACTCGTCTGTAAAACATGGGGTCCCTGGGGCTCCTTCCATGTCCACTGCGAGCCCCCTCTGGGGGGGGCTTTCACTCCAGCCAGCCGTCACCTGGCGGCCCTTCCTCCCCGCCAGCTCGTCTGGCGTAGCTGCTCCCAGGGCAGGAGGACCAGACCAGTGCTCAGCCCGGCGCCTCCCCGGCTTTCTGGCCCTGAAGAGTGAGTGTGCAGGACAGGCCCGGCGGAGCTAGTGCCCCCCCGGGGAAGCAGAGTCCGGGAAGGCCCTGCAGGGAGCCGGCCAAGAGCCTGTGGCTGAGCGTCCCTCCCCAGAGCATTAGCTGGGGCAAGTGACCCTGTGACCGAGGGGAGTGGTCACATGGAGTTTAAAAGAAACCTAACTGGCATGCCCTGGCACGGTCCGCGTACATCCCCAGGACACGGGTTCGCGTCCTGGGGGCAGGAGGGACAACCAAGATGAACAACTGTGTAAAAATAATGTGTGCTCCTTTTCTCTTCCTTCCCACCTACCTGCCTGCCTTCTCACCTTCATTCCCACCTGCACCTTTCCAAGAGAGAGAGAGAGAGCGAGAGAGAGAAAGAAAAGAAAAGAAAGAAGGGAAGAAAGAGAAAAAGAAAGAAAGAAAGAAAGAAAGAAAGAAAGAAAGAAAGAAAGAAAGAAAGCAAGCAAGCAAGCAGGCAGGCAGGCAAAGGAAAAGATAAGAAACCTAAGTCAGAGATAAGGAATCTGGAAATCCGAGGATGGTGGGCGCTTATCTGGGCTCCAGGAGAGCCACTTGGCTAATGACTGATGAGTGAGGGTCAGCGAAGAGGTCAGAGGCCATAGGTCTTATTCGCAGGGCCTCGTGGTCACCCAGGGAAAGGAAGGTCGCCAACCGCGGTGTCCACCCTCTCAGGGCTGCTGGTGGGGACCCCGTGGCCCTGGCCCAGGGTGGGTGGTGTGGAGCGATCCTTCCCCAGCCAGCTGAATATCCCTGTGTCTTAGGAGCTCCGGCAAAGTTTTCCCCCCACGCAGGACACCCCCAGAACCTCCGTCTATCCTCCACCCGTGACTGGGTTTTTCTCTATGCAAACTACTGCTCCCTGGGCCCCGAAGGGTTCTCATCAGCAAGCTGGGCACGGCCTCGACCTAGGGCGGAGGTGGGACTGAAGAAAGTATGGGCCAAGGGCTCTGGGGGCACTGAGAGCCCCTCGACCCTGGGCAGCGCCGCCTGGCAACGCGGCCCAGGCGGGCACCAGGGCGGGCAGCGTGGATACGAGCCGGCCGGCAGGAGATAGTGGGGAGCCAGAGTCCCACCTTTAAAACAAGCCCCCAAGTCGGCGAGATTAGGCTCTGGGTTGAGCAGGGGATGCCTCCAGGTCTAAAAACCCAGGACCGCGAGGCCCGTCGGGGGGCGCCCCGCGGGCTCCGGGTCGCGGCCGCGCCAGCACTTGGAGGAGCGCGGAGCTGGGTGGGCAGGGCGGCGCCCCGGGGGACCCAGGCGAGGACCGCGTACTCGGGCGCCCCTACCTCGGGCCGCCAGCAGCCAGAGGCCGCCGAGCAGCAGCAGCGGCAGCGGCAGCGGCGCCCCGCGTGACGGCGCGAAGCGCTCCATGGGGCGGGCGGGCGGACAAAGGCGCGGGCGCGGCTCCTGGGCTCCGGGGCGGCGGGCGGGCAGCTCCGGCTCCTCGCTCCGACCTCGCTCGGCAGCCGACGGTGCTCGGCGGCCGCGCGGTTCAATTATCCCGCCCGCAGGGGGGCGCGGCGGAGGCGGGGCCGCAGGCCCGGGGCCCCGCCCGCCCCCGCCCGCCCCCGCCCGCAGCGACACCTGGGGTCCCCTGGGGTCCCCTGCGTCCCGGGGCGCCCCGGCCCCGAGGCGCGCGCAGACCCCAGGCATGGGAGCGGGACCCCAAGCCCTCCCTGGAAGAGGCCAGAGAAGAGGGGCGCCTTGGGGCCGGAGCCCCGCACCCGCCCTGCGCGAGCGAAACCCGATCCCCTGCCCGTCCGCCGGCCCCCGGGGCGGGCTCGGTACCAAAGGTTAGCGCCGCCCACGGCCCAGGAAGGGCGGGGGAGGGGACGATGCTCGAGGGTCCCCGAGGGTCGCAGGCGCCTTTTAAGGGGGAATAAAGGCGGCGTCCACTCTGGGGGCTCCCGGCGCGGCGTGGCGAGCGAGCAAAGCCCCGCACCCACTGTCTCCGGGTTCCCGCCATCGCCGCCCTGCACGCGGCATCTCCCGGGGTCCTCAGGTCGGTGGCTGATCCCAGGAATGTCCCCGAGCTGGAAGCAGGCTGTGCTCGCGGGGACTGCCAGTAGGGGAGGCAGGTAGCTGTAGGAGCGCACCTGGGACGAGAGCCTGGCCCAGGGCCTTCATATTCACCTCTGCCGGCTCCCAGGGCCACCAACTGGACAGGCGCCCGCTGTGTGCATCCTCAGTGCGCTGCACAGCCTAGAAAGGAGCTGCCGCAGCATCAAAGCTGAACCTCGTCAGCAGTGTGAGACGACGGAGCCAGACCCAGGAGAACACTGGCCTCTATGAAGGACAAGAGCCAGCTGCAAGGCCACCGGGAGAGGGCCAGCCATGGGGCGGATTAGTGATGGCAGGGCGCTGGGGCTGGGGGCCAGTGAGGATGTTTTCTTAATCTGTGTTGCTTACCAGTCGGCTTCCCTTTGTGAAAACCTATCACGTTCACTTATGATGTGTGCCATTTTCTGAATAAATGTTAGATTCAAAAGCACGAGAAGGCCTGTCCCGGTGGTGTAGCTGTTCGGTCAGCCACCTCTGGCGGGCTCAGTTCACATACCTCCCGAGGACCTGGGTTCACTCACGTCCAGGGGGGCTAGGGGAGCAACCAAGATGAACAACTAAAGATAAATTCCGTGCTTCCTCCTCCTCTCTTCCTGCCCGCCTCTGCTTGCCTTCAATCCTGCCTGCACCTTTTCTTTAAAAAAGAAGAGAGAGAGAGAAAGAAAACAAAGAAAGAACGAAAGAGTCATTTCCCCATAGGATACCTTCTAAGTTTTCAGAGCCCAGGAAGCTCGCGAGAAGGGTGTGCTTGCCAACTGTCTCCTGGTTTATCAAGGCTTCCCAATAAAAGGACCATGGGACTGGCCCTTGGAGGATGAACAGAGGAGTGAGGGGTTTTCTGAGCAAAGGGAATATAGCTTCTGTCAAGACTTTGGAGGCCCTGGAGGCCTCTGCAGCTGAGGAAGTCTCTGGTCCTTTCCCACTGGAGGGCACTGCAAGGCGGGGAAGGCTGGGTGGGCAGCGCTGAGCTGGAGATGGGTGAGAGAAGCCTGGTGCTTTGGCATTAAGTTGCTGTTCAAGCCAGGGGAGAATGAGGTGCCCTGGAAGGTGCTTAGAACCCCAGATAGGTGAGATCTGTGTGGCCTCTTACCTGTGCCTTCATTCTGTCAACGGCCCCAGGAGGACTTACTACCCCTTGCCGCAGAGAGGAAGCTGAGGCTCAGAGGTGAGGCCAGATGCCCAGTCCTGGGATTTGAATCTGGTCACCTGACGCCCACGCCTGGACCGTCTGAGTCGAGGGCTCTGTTTTCAGGGAACACTGGCATGCACGTCCCCTGCTGCCTCATTACCACCAGTGAGCGGATAGAGAGTGA
The DNA here is from genome assembly GCA_004363575.1 of Solenodon paradoxus. Classification (NCBI taxonomy): domain Eukaryota; kingdom Metazoa; phylum Chordata; class Mammalia; order Eulipotyphla; family Solenodontidae; genus Solenodon; species Solenodon paradoxus. The sequence goes on from RJWH01004377.1 coordinate 68,711, forward strand.
CAACTGTCTGCACACTGACGGGCCGCTCAGATTCTTTGCAGCATTTCTTAGACCAGCAAAGAAACTGGAATCACCCCTAAGTTCCAAGAGGGGAATGAGTGGGCGATGTCCCCCCAACTTGGGGCATTTTCTTGCCTGAAGAGAAGGAAGGGCTGTGAAAGCTTTGTAGCCACACAGACTTAAGTCATTTAAATGTGAAGGTTGACACACCAGCTTCTGTCAAACCTGCCTGCCTTAGGCCCTGCTCCTAGCATCCAGGAGATGGGGATCCAGAAACAGACTCATTCACATGCCTGCGGGGAGACACGGCCAGCGTGGGCCTCTCTACCTCCCCTCCAGCACAGAGTAACATCTTTGTTTAATCTGGGCTCTTTCCACAAGCACAGAAACGGGCCTCTTGCTGCTTCAGTGGATGTCTTTCATCTTCACAGGGGATGTCTTTCGTGGGTTTTCTGCTCTCTTTATTTTGATTGAAGTAGATTTGACATCCATGGGTTTAGTCACTGTTTATATTTCTCTTTTTGTGACCTGTTTCATAACCCTTGCTCATTTATTATTTTTGTAATAGCAGAATCATTTGTTGCAATGAATGTCTAGGAAATGCGGTGTCCACCCAGAGCCAGCGCGTGGCCTTCTGGCGGACCCCAGGACAGAGGCAGGCTGGGGCCCAGGCCAACGCGATAAAGCAGGTACCCCAGTAAGCCAGGCACACAAGTGTTTTGGTTTCCCAGTGCGTATAAACGGTATATTTACACCGCACCTAGTCTAGCGCGTGTGCACTGTATCTTTAAAATAGATAATTAAATGTGAAACGGAGACACAAGTTGAGCACCTGCGCTAGAAAATGGCACCGGCAGACGTACTCAATGCAGGGTGGCCACAAATCTTCAATTAGTGGAAAAAAAAACCAAACTACAAACTACAAAGTGGCATCAAATTGCAATAAAACCGTCTATGCTGGGAGGTGATTAGACTCCACTCCCATGTCACGTCGGCCACTGCTGGAAAGGCAGACATGGGTGCCTAAGGAGAAATGAGGTCTTTGTGACTTAATATTATGCAAAAAAAGTAGAAAACACAATTGAGTGTGACTCTCTAGGTCCCTACTGCCATTATAATCGTGTAAAAACTGCACTCTTGCACCAGCTCTGGTGGCCTAGAGGTTTCGCTCCCTGGGTGTAGCCCACATACCTCCCAAGGTCCCCACTTCAAAATCGGGCCCCAGGAAACAACAGATGAACAACTGAATAAAATACTTCTCTTCTCTCTTCCTGTCTGCTTGCTTCTGCTCGCCTTCACCCCCGTCTGTCCCTTCCTTAAGAAAAATAAAGCTGTATTCACATAACAAAAGATCAAAAGGGAGCTAAATGGAAGTGGATGTTGTGCTTGGTTCAAAGCTGTTGTTTTGAACCTTATGTAGGAAACATTAAAATTGGAGGAATCCTTGTCTTTTCCTTTTTTTTTAAGGAAAGGTGCAACAGGCAGGCAGGAAGAGAGAGGAGAAAGAAGTGTTTATTTATTCGTATTGAGTTGTTTACACTGGCTGTGTCCCTCTGGGGCCAGGACCCAAACCCAGAGGTATGCGACCTGCAATCCTTTAGAGGCGATGGCCCAAACCACCAGAGTGCGCCTCTTTTCTGGCCTAAGAAAGCTGAGCCTTTTATCAGGAAAGATGAGGTTTATTTTCCTCCCAGCTCACAGTTTACAGAAGACAGGACTGCTCTTCTGAGAGGTTTTGTGGGGGGAGGAGGGGCTAGGGAGCCCCCACCATCTGACCCCCAGGTCCAGGGCGGCTGACACAGACCTGGCAGGCAGATTGAGCTCTAAGCAGGAAGTCATTCCTAATGTCCTGTTGGGGCAGTTCAGCTTGCTTCCATTCAGAGAGCTGAGCGGCTGTTCACTGTCCCCATAACAAGTAGCTCTCCATTTGCTTGTAAGGTCCTTGTTGGCACATACTGACTGTTTCTCTCCAAGTCAGAAGACAAATGTTTGGCTGTGACGCTGCCCAACCTCTCAGAGGATGGGCCTCTGTGGTGTCATCCCCAGCCCTGTGGGGGTTCTCCAAGGGCACAGCCCCCCTGGGCCTTGCTCTCCTCTCTAGACACCCCTCACTCACTGGCAGCAGCTCCCGGGCTTTTGCACAGTTCTTAGAACACCCAAGCACCCACTTCTCCCTTCCTGTCCTTCATTCAGCAGGCTCCTTTCATCCTGGGGCGTCAGCCAAGATTCCACCTCTTGGGAGAGCATTTCCTGTCCAGCATGCTAAGCCGAGCGCCCCACCTCAGCATGCCCACTGCACAGATCCATTGCAGATGAATATGGAGAAATAGAGAACAAAAAGGTCATTTCCCCGGATCGTGGCGTTTGCAGCTCTTTCCTCACTGAACATTTTTACGCTCTCTTGTAACCTTTCTTCACTGAAAAAAATCTCAAGTAGGTCATACCAGCCATACCAGTGATGTTGCAGAATTTGCTTTCCAAATCTGAAGTTCTATCTCTACCCTAGGAAAATCAGCCATTATTTCCTCGTTTCGTGCTTTTAAAGTTTACAAAACACTTTTCACTGTAACCACATTGCAGAAAATTGGGCCGACGTAGGGGAAAAATTACCCATGCTCCTAGCCTCTCGACACAACTTCAACCGTCTTTATTCCTCGTATCTTATATGCGCAGTTTACCTAGCTCATCTCGGGATACATAACTTGGTAACTGGACTCCTTTGATTGTCATACTGTCGTAAACGTGCTCCGGGATGCTACAAGTCTTCAACGGCCTGCCTTCTCTGTAGGCAAGAAAATGCCCCAACTTGGGAAAATGTTGCTCTCTTTTCCCTCTTAGAACTTAGGGGTGACTCTGGTTTCTTTGCTGGTATAAGAAATACTGCAAAGATTGTTCCCTTGTTCACGAGTCTTTCCATATCGAGATTATTTCTTTGGAAGCAATTCCCAGAAGCCCATGAGGCGTCAAAGGGCAGGTGCTCCTCTAATGCGCATCACTTTCTGAGTTGGCCCAGCCACCTGCTGTTCACGGGAAGGACAAATGGTTTTAATTAGAAACCCAGGGTCTTCCCTGGCTTCAGCTGCCAGTGTGGGGAGCCGGGGGTCTTCACAACCAGAGCAGATGGCTAAATTGTCGGTGTGGGGAGTCTCCATCAGACAATTTTTCTAAAGGAACTCAACATCTTCTGAATTGACTTGTGTTTTAGGAAAATCTGGGAAGCTGTGAGCCTCAAAAAAAATGCTGCTTTATTTGGTTAGGAACTGCCCACCAGGTCTTCCCTGGATGGGGTCTTGGGAAGTGCCCTGACCCCTCTCCCTCCCCTGCCACTCAGAGTTTGTGAAGTGCTTTCCATTCTTCCTCAGACTGTCCCCATTTTACAGATGGGAAAGCTTGAACCAGGGACTTACCTGAGATCATACAAAACCAGTGTTCCATCTAGTCCCTGCAACCCCAGAGCCACTGACAGGCCTTCCATGTCAGTCAGATTCATTCTTTCCACAAGCACTGAAATAGGTCCTGGGCTCTTGGGACCCGGAGGTTTCAGGCCAGCTCCGTGGAGGAATGCGGGGTCTGGAATGATTCCTAGAGTGACCCTTTCAGTGCCAGGAGAACTATGAGACCCCTGAGAAGGGGCGGCACAGGGCTCAAGAGGTCTAAGGCTGCCCCACAGACCTTTGCAGGTAGACCAAGGAAGGAGGAGACTCCGGGGTCATGTGCTTGTGGGTGAGGGTGGCCTGGCCGGCTCTCCGGAAACCAGCTCCCATCGTCTCCCAGGAGGGGACAAGTGTGGAAAACAAACTCAGGGAAGATGATCAGGAGTTCCCTGTGCACAGATCACCAAGGGACATTGCTGACACAGGCCCCCTGCCTGCGAGTCTTCTCGTGGCTCAGAACAAGCTCACCTGGTTGCAAAGCTGCCGTCTCTGCCCGGCACTAACGGGATGGCTGGAGTATTCTGAGTGCAGTGGCTTCTTTACAAAGAAGGATAATGACTTTACCCTTATACCTGGGTTGGGAGGATTAAGTTGGATAAAGAGAGTGAGGCTTCTAGACCTGTGCTTAGCATACAGCACAAAACTCTTTGATAAGTGTTAGCTATGATGGAGAGGAAAGAGCACCTGGTGGGAAGAGCAGATCTTGGAAGAGGCACAGGGATGCTGAAATCCTAGGGGGAAGTGCGGGGATGAAGGGGGAGGGAGGGGCGCCCCAGGAGGAAGAACAGCAGAAGTTTGGAGAGAAGCGTTATTTTTAACTGCATTTTGGGACATCCTTATGCAGGCCTGAGTAAGGACTCACACCAGCTCATTTGGTTCTCAAGTCCGCTGGGTGAGGCCATGTAGGTGGGTATGGCCTTGCGCTGGGAGTGGGTGTGGTTATGGTGTGGGCATGGCCGGGAGAGGCCTTGCAAGCACCAAATGCTTTAGGAGACAGCAGGCCTGGCTCCTGGGCTGTTCTGAAGGCCTGGACGTTTGCGGCGCTATGCAGCGTCCAGCTGTGCAGTGTCCAGCGAGCCCACGCCTCCCCCCGCCCTCCCATCATGTGCCTGGGACACAGGGCAAGCAAAGGGATCGGACTGCATCTCTGCTGGCTGCCTGATGTCCACAGCACTAGCCCAGGACTTCAGACTGCCACATGAGGCCCGGAGGACGCCCTACTGTGTCATTCAGTTTCCTCTTCAGCCTCTTCTCTCTACACACCCAACAAACATTTTATTGAGCACCTACTATGTACCAGGTGCAGAATGAATCAGACAAAATCCCGCCTCCAGGGGCTGACATGGTGGACAGTGTCACATCCCTGCCTTCTGCTGTGGCTGCCCTTCTGTCCTAGCAAGTTCCCTCACCTTCCAAAGGTGTCCTGAAGCACAGACTAGCACAGCAGCTCGGTGTCAGAAGTGGGGCATGGTAGCTTTGCCAGCGACACGACTGCCCCAGCTTCAAGCAGAAGCCTTAATTCGTCAGAGGTTCCTCTCCCACGGAAGCAGCGGCACCTCACCTTGGGCTTTCCTTTGACTTGATGGGATGCACTTTCAGGTCACTCCCCCAAAGACACCAAAAACAAAACAAAACAAAAATCAACTATTTTCCTGAGACCAACACCAAGAAACAACCAGCACTTCAGCTGGAGATGGATCGGTTGATGACTATTGATGGGTGAGGACACCCAGCGTGATTCTCAACTTAGCTGCAGATTTGGATTTGGGACAGAGCTCGGGGGTCTCCGGACACGCAGTGGGGCAGAGGCTAGGGATTTTGCGATCAGCTGCAGAGGCAGTGAGAGGTGGGCCCAGTAGGACTGAGACTTGGAGACGTGGAGGGCTGATTTGGGAGGTGGTGAAAGGAGAGCCAGCACACGGGGAGCTGAGCTGGAGCCCACGTTGTGCAGGCTTATGGGTGCAGCCATAACCGAAAATCAGTCAAATTGAGTCCCTCCCACAACCATTTCACTCCAGAGCCTGGGGTCAATCGAGTGGAAATCCCACCCATTGAGTGGCCCACCCCCTAGATTACAGTGAGAGGCAGCCCCAAACATCAACGCTACCCGCTAGCACCACCCTGTTGGTAGATGCGAAGCTGCAGGATAATTGCCAGTCCTGGGCACGTCAAAACTATGCAATGCCAGGGAAACGGAACCCTCAGAAATATAAACAGAATGCCGAATAGAGCAAAGGCACAAGAAATATACATGAAATGATGGATGCAATCAAGAACCCAGGGAAAAGCTGAATACAGCAAACATACATAAACTACCTGAAGAGGAATTTAGGGTAACAGTGATTAACATACTCATGGGATCCAGAAGTCAGTAGAGGCACTAAACGAAAATGTCAGGAAGCAAAGAGAAGAATTAAAACAAAACATCAAACAGGTAAGAGACATGTTGGCTGAATCAAAGAACTCAACAGAGGGTTTCAACAACAGGATGGATGAAACTTCCATAGAATCAGTGATATGGAAGATAGGACAGAGGAATTCAATCAGGCAAACCAGCAAAGAGATCAAAAAATTCAAAGAAATGAAGACAGCATTCAAGACCTCTGGAATAACATCAAAAGGAACAACATTCACATCATAGGAAGAGGAAGAGAAATGAAAGGGGACAGAAACTATATTTGAAGAAATAATAGATGAGAACTTCCCCAATATGAAGAATGAAGCAAGCCTCCAGATCCAGGAATCTCAAAGAGTTCCTAATAAAAGAAATACAAAAGAAATACACCTAGACCCATTGTCATCAAAATGTCAAAAATACAAGATAAAGAATGGCTATTAAAAGCAGCCAGAGAAAAATGTGTCACATACAGAGGAGCCCCCATAAGATTGGCAGCGGACTTCTCAGATGAAACTCTATAGGCCAGAAGGGAATTCCATAATATATTCAAAGTGCTGAAAGAAAAGGATTTTCAACCTAGGATAATATATCCACAAGATTATCATTCAGAACTGAACGAATAACCTTTTCTGACAAGCAAAAGTTAAAGGAGTACTTCACCACAAAACCATCTGTGCAAAAAATATTAAATGATACTCTATAAAGCATAAAGAAACCACACAGAAAAATGTTAAGATGGCAAATATTAAGTGGGAAGGTAGAGAAGAGAACAAAAATGTGGATTGTTAGAATGAGTGGAAGACTAATATGCTTTCAAATAAAATTAGGTAGTAAACAGAACTGTGAATGCTAACTTCAGGGTAACCTCAAAATACATCCCCAGGGAGAAAGCGAAGAAAAAAACAAAAGGCAAAGTCAATCAAAACATAACTGCACCATCCGACCTAAGAAAAGAAAGAGAACAAAGTCATCATCTGGAGCAACATACAAAGGACAAATTATAAAATGACACTAAGCAGCTCTATATCAATTATCACCCTAAACTTTAATGGGCTGAACTCAACAGTCAAACGATGCAGAGTGGCTGAATGGATTAAAAAGCATCACCCAACCTGCTGCTGCATTCAGGAAAACCAACTTCTTCCAAAAGATAAACAAAGACTCAAAGTCAACGGCTGGAAGACAATCCTACAGTTGAATGACAACCTCCAAAGAGCAGGAACAGCTATATTCGTCAGATAAAACAGACTTCCATCTAAAAAAACATAATAAAAGATAGACATGGACACCATATAATGATTAAAGAATCAATCCAGGACATAACACTTATTAACATATATGCACCAAACGGAGAAGCATCAAAATATATGAAGCAAATATTATTATACCTGAAGGGAGACACTGACAGCAACATGATAATAATGAGGGGCTTCAACACCACATTTACAACAATGGACAGGTCAACCAGGCAGAAAATTTACAGGGAAACAGCCACTTTAAATGACCACCTGGAACAGATAGGTCTAATAGACATATACTGATCACTTCACCCAACGATTACAGATTTCACTTTCTTCTCAAGTGCTAATGGAACATTCTCAAGGATCGATCATATGCGGGGACACAAAACATCTCTCAACAAATTTACAAAGATTGAAGTCATATCAAGCATCTTCTCTGACCACAGTGGCCAAAACTGAAAATCAACCACAAAAAGAAAGCTGGAAGACCCCAAACCAATTAGAAACTCAAAAATATGTTCCTGGATAAAAGAAGAAATCAAAGAGGAACTTAAAAAATACTTAGAGACAAATGAGGATGAAGACACAAGCTACCAGATGCAGCAAAGCGGCACTTAAGTGGAAAGTTCATTACAATTCAGGTCTATCTCAAGAAACAAGAAAAATCACAAATAAACAACTTAACTCTACATTTAAAACAACTAGAAAACGAAGAACAATTAAAGCAAAAAATCAGCAGAAGAAAGGAAATAATCAAAATCCGAGCAGAAATAAACAAAATAGAAAACAAGAAGACAATGCATAAGATCAATGAAACCAAAGTTAGTTATTTGAAAAAAGTTAAAACATTGACAAACCATTGGCCAGACTCACAAAGAAAAAATGAGAGAAAACTCTCACAATTAGAATCAGAAATGAAAGAAGAGAAGTTACAACAGATACCACAGAAATTCAGAACATCATAAGGGACTTCTATGAACAGCTCTACACCACCAAAATGGACAAACTTGAGGACATGGACAGATTTCTAGAAAAGTATATTCTACCAAGACTGACCCCAGAAGAAAACCTGAATAGAACAATCACAAGCAACAAGTTGAAGAATCAAGGGTCTCCCCAAAAATAAAAGCCCAGGACCAGATGGCTTCTCCAATGAGTTCTACCAAAACTTCAGAGAAGAATTAACACCTATTTTTTCTCAAGCTCTCCCAAAATATTGAAGAACAGGGAACTGTCTCAAATACTTTTTATGAGGCTAACATTAAACTGATACCAAAAGCTGACAGAGATGTCACCAAGAAAGAAAATTACAGACCAATATCTCTAATGAACATAGATGCAAAAATTCTCAGTAAAATATTAACAAACTGAATTCAACAAGGCATCAAAAAGATCATCCATCATGACCAAGTGGAATTCATCCCAGGGATGCAAGGATGGTTCGACATACATAAATCTATTAATGTCATACACCGTCTCAACAAGAGCAAAGAAAAAAACCACATTGTCAAATCAATAGATGCAGAGAAAGCCTTTGACAGGATCCAACACCCATTTATGCTTAAAGCTCTCCACAAAATTGGAATAAAAGGTTCATGCCTCAACAAAATAAAGGACATATATGAAAAACCCACAGCCAACAACACAGTCAATGGCAAAAAATTGAAAGCATTTCCTCTTAGGTCAGGAACAAGGCAAGATTGCCCACTCTCACCATTACCATTTAATATTGTACTGGAGGTCTTAGTCAGAGAATCAGGCAAGAAAAGGAAATAAAAGGAAACAAAATTGGAAAGGAGGAGGTAAAATTCTTATTATTTGCAGAAGACATGATTATATATATTGAAAAACTCAAAAACTCTATCAAAAAACTTCTAGAACTCATCAATGAATACAGTAAAGTGGCAGGCCACAAAATCAATGCACAAAAATCTGTTACATTTTTATACACAAACACTATAAGAAACACACTAGAATAAAACAAAATTATGAAAATCATACCATTTAAAATAGAAGATAAATGAATGAAATACTTGGGCATATATCTAGCAAAGGAAGTAAAAGATTTACAATGAAAACTACAAGTCCTTCTTAAAAGAAATACAGGAGGACACAAAGAAATGGAAAGACATCCCCTGCTCATGGCTGGGAATAATCAATATCATTAAAATGACCATCTTACCCAAAGCAACATATAGGTTTAATGTAATCCCCATTAAAATTCCATGGGCTTATTTCCAGGAAATAGAACAAAAAAATCTTAAAATTTGTATGGAACAATGAAAGATCTAGAATAGCCAAAGCAATCATTAGAAAAAGAATGAATCTGGAGGGATTACTTTTAACTATACTACTAAGATATAGTGATCAAAATGGTATGGTACTGGAATAATAACAGAGGAACAGATCAGTGGAATAGAAATGAGTCATCAGAAATTGACCCACTCACGTACAGTCACTTAATCTACGACAAATTAGCCAAAAGCATTCGATAGGAAAAGGAAAGTCTCTTGAACAAATGGTGTTGGGATAACTGGACACCACATGCAGAAGAATGAAGCTAGACCACTTTCTAACATCATTCACAAAAATTAACCCAAAATGGACTAGAGACTTGGACATAAGACCAGAAACCATAAAGCTCTTAGAAGAAAACATAGGAAAGACTTTCCATAACATCAGTTGTAGAGAAGCCTTTAGGAACTCCACTATCAAGGGAAACAAAAAGAAAAAAAAAACCAACTGGAACTATATCAAACTAAGGAGCTTCTTCACAACAAAAGAAAACATCACCAAAACCAAAAGGAAACCTACTAACTGGGACAAGATATTTGCATTTGATATTTCTGACAAAGGATTAATACCTAAAATATACAAAGAACTCATAAAACTCAACAACAGAAGAACAGGCGATCCAATCAAAAAATGGGAGGAGGAATTGGAGAGACACTTCTCTGAAGAGGACATACAGATGGCCAGCAGGCACATGAGATTATGTTCCTACTCAATGGCTATCAGGGAAATGCAAATTAAAACAACAATGCGATATCACCTGACACCTGAAAGACTGGCTATTATCCAGAAGTCTGTGAACAACAAATGCTGGAAAGGATGTGGAGAAAAAAAGAACACTTTTGCACTGTTGGTGGGAGTGCAAATTGGTGCAGCCCCTGTGGAGAACGGTGTGGAGACTCCTCAAAAAAACTGAAGAAGGAAATCCCATAGGATCCCGTCATTCCACGTCTGGGCATCCACCCAAGAGATACAGAGGCCCCCAACCGCAGAGATGTATGTATCCCCGTGTTTATTGAGGCCCTATTCACAGTAACAAAAAACTGGAAACTTCCTAAGTGCCCAGCATCATATGATGGATAAAGAAGATGTGGTACATGAAAGGTTTGTTCTCCGGGCTCCACCGAGGAAAGAAAGCCAATGAGACAAAAAGTCGAATAGCCAGGGCTTTACTGGGGTTTGCGCACCGGGCGAGGTTCTCCCGTCCGCAGAAGTCGCGCCCGAGTGAAGGGAAGCGCGCTCTTAAGCAGAAATTTCGCGGGCTTTATGCGTGGCGATTGGGGATTGGTCCTGTGATTCCAGGTGTCGGCTTTTCATTGGTGACTGGCCCAGACCCGGGTTGCCATGCGGAAGTCCGCCTTGGCCCGGGTCTGTTTCGTGGGCCATCTTCTTTCCCGGGTACGGCTGCCATTTTGTCCTTCCGGGCCAGCCTCACAGTACATACACGCAATGGACACTACACAGCCCTGCGAAGAGGGGAAGCCCTGTCATTTCAATCAACATGGAGGGATCTAGAGGGGATGATGCTAAATGAAATAAGTCAATAAAAGAAAGACAGAGACCAGATGATCTCGCTCATATGTGGAACGTGAACAGACAAAACAAAGGAACAGATGAACCAAAACCAACCCTGAAACTTTTGCAACAGAACCGAGGTGACCAAGAGGGAATGGAGTGGGTGGGGGCAAATGGTGGTAGAGCCCACTGGACAATGGGGAAGAACACTGGACTTGGTGATTTGGTGGAAGGCATGGTGTGTTGAAATATAGCTAAAAAATGGGGAACCTATACATAGGAAATTATTTTTAATGTGTAGAATAATTACTACAATAAAAATAAATTTTTAAAAAAGTGAGGAGGAAGGAAGGGACGGGAGAGGGGGAGAGGGAGGGGAGAGGAGAGAAAAGTATGGGAAGGGGAGAAGGAGGAGCAGGAGGGTGGGGAAGAAGAAGGAGAGGGGGATGGGAGGGAAGTGGAAGGAGTGATGGGCAGGAACTGGAGCAGGATGGTCAGGAAGCGGGAGGAGCAGGAGGAGGAGGGGAAAGGCAGGAAAAGGAGGGGAAGAAGGGAGAGGCAGGGCAGGGGGAGAGGGAAAGGAGTAGAACAATAATCTAAGTATGGCCAAGACTTTCCCCCAAACAATGAACAATACCTATTGAAGCTCAAATTACCCCAAATGGGATAGAGACAGGACCATGAACTGTTGAAAAACAAAGGGAAATCTTAAAAGCAGCTGGAACTGAATGGGAAGACACATTCCCTTCACAAGAGCCCTGATAAACTGGGTTGGGGGAAGGAGGGCCAGTAGGGACACTGGTGTGATCCTTCCCAATTTGCTTCCAGGCTGGAAGGGACAGAGTTTGCAGTACCATGTAGGACATACAGGGGACAGGAGACTCGGGCAGGAGGCAGCGCTCCAGAGAGGGAATTGCTAACTCCAGCCCTGAGAATGGGGCAGAGTTACCCAGACAAGAGAGAAGGCCCGGCCCCCTCTGCGTTCACCTCTAGACTGATGGCTGCCTCCGCCCCAGCCCCCACAAGGACAGGGTCAGCATCCTCCTCTTCAGGACCCCAGAGCACCTCATGCAAGTTCTGAGGGAGGAATGGGGAGCAGGGCTGGCCTACCCACCTCCCCTCTCAGCAATCTCTCCTTCTAGGCAAAGCAGCTTCTTGGACCCCAAGGCACCATCTGGCGTTCCCAAAGTCCATTTAGGAAGCAAAAGGCTTCCATCCTTTGCCCTGAGGTATATGCATCCCACTCCTGGGGACCCCTCCCCACTTAACACACCTCTCAGTGTCAAACATTTTCTAGGAGTCGTTGAGCTGAGACCTACTCAGCACCCAGCACCCTGGACCCTGAGATAGGGTGGAAAACACGGGAGTGGGTCCCAGACCCGCCCCCGGGAAGATGCATAACGAGAAACATCTGGGGGCCAAGCAGTGGGAGAATCGCGTGGAGCCGCAGCGCGGAGCTGCTGTTTCTCCGCTTCGCTGCGATGGCGTTGGAAGCTGCTGGCTCCCTGACAGCCGCGCAGCCCCAGCACACGCCCATCACTGGCGTGAAAGAACGTTGGAACCGACGACCCAACATGCATTAGCGATTTGGAAGTATGTTTCATAATTGTATGCCTTGCCTCAAATGCCAGGTGGACATTTTGGCAATTTAGCATCATAATGGTAGCTCCAGCCACACAAACAAAAACCAAACCCAAACGGAAAAAAAAAAAAAAAAAAAAAAAAAAAAAAAAAAAAGACCCCTATTGAAGGCCAGAAGCAACCCTGAAATCGGATCCGAGACCCTCACCCCCGCCACGCCAGTGTGCTTTTTCTGGCACGTGTGTCTCCTCTTTCCTTCAGTCACACTTCCCCACCGCGTATGTTCTAGAAAGACCATCTGCAGGCAATTCTGAGGTCTCATGACTTCATTCCGAAGCCAGGGGGAATTCAAAATATATATTTTAAACCTTCATGGAAAATGAAACAGACCATAAAGATAGGAGATCAACTTTAAAGAGACACGAGTTTGTTCTCATTACCCAACATTCAGAAGACTTTAGAATGGGTCCCCCCAGATGGTTTGACAGCGCTGACCTCATCTCCAGACAACCCTGGGGACGCTGGCCCTCTGTAGCTCCCGTTAAGAAGCCCCCAGGAACAACTGGAGCAGCCAGGCCCACGTGAACCATTTCCCCCCACTATCGAAGTGTATCCCTTCAAACGCCAGGACTTTGTTGTATCATTCTGACGCTGATGAACAGAAAGTTTCCAAAATGTGCTATTCATTCTCTTCCCTGTGGAACTCAAGTGTGAGCCTAGCTCATCCCATGTTTCTCCGATGGTCTCTGACTATCTGTGGGTGGCACACAGTCCTCAGTCTTCAAGGGCAGACTGATCTGTCCTTGGGCACCCAGGTGCTCTTCTCAAGGAATCTGCTCCCCAAGCACACGGGGTCTGAGAGAAGCCATCAATCAACTCAAGAGAGAATTCCAGCTCACATGCCTTTCTGGCCCGCTAGCCAGGACATGCGGGGCCAGCTGGCCCTGGACTGGCAAGAATAACAGCAGGTATGTCCTACCTGCCTGTACCTTTGGATAAACACCTAGCAATTTGAGCAATGACTGATGAAGTCATTATCCCCTGACCTTTTTTTTGGAATGTGCTAATGCTTTATTGAAGCTTATGATCTCAGGGTAGTAAGAATGAGAGAGGAGAGAAATGAGAAACGAGATTACTCAATGTTAGGAGACCCACACCATATATTTTTAAGCTCTAAAGGTGATAGGGTTTGTAAAGCTCCATCATCGACTCCACGTGTTAACCCAATATAGATTTAGAATTGTTTATGGGATTTCAAATCAAAGGTCTGCAGGCAGGATCTGCCCATACATTTCATAGAGTGTGAATCTGCATGCTGTACCTTTTAGCCGCAGGCCCCACCATGCCCTATTGTTCAGAACAGTCTTTTCACTAATGATGTCACTGACCCAGCCTTGGAGTCATTTGAATTTGCAACTCTTGGTCTAGAAGTGCAGATTTATTTCTTCCACATGTACCAAGAGCCTACTACTGTGTGGGTAGAGAAACTGAGGGTCAGAGGGAAGATTCAAACATGAATAAGTGAATTATGATCAAACATTTAAGGAAAAAATAATACTGTTGCTCACATTCATTCAGAAAATAGAGAAGGAGGGACTATTTCTTAACCCGCTTTAATGAGGCCGCATCACTCTCTTACCAAAACCAGACCTGGACCTACAGGAAAAGGAAATTGCAGCTCAAGCCATGAATAGAGACACAGGGAAAGGAACTTCTTGCCCCCAAAAGGTGTGCCTACAGAGTGACAGTAAACACGCTCTATGAATGCATAGGGACATCCTGGATATTTACATTTTGGGTCATTAAGAATAAAGGTGCTGGTGTGCCCGTCCTGGTGGAGTACAAGTTAGGTCTGCTGCCTCAGAAGGAGTGCAGACCCAGGTTCATGTCACCTTGAGTGACTGAATACAAATAAATTAAATATTAAATGCTTCTTCCACCTCTCCCTACCTGCCTGCCTACTCACCTTCATTTCTGCTGCACTTTTCCTCAAATAAAAAACAAAAAAAAAAGAAGAAATGTGCCATGACTTGTTTTGGTGTGAGCATCAGTCTTTATTTCTCTGGGATAAACTTCAGGAAAACAATTGCTGGGGCATTTGTAGTCAAATATTTAGTTTTTTAGAGAAATTGCCAGTTGGCTTTCCAGATCGTCTATGCTTCCATATCGCAGCAGCAGTGTGGGAGCAGTCAAATATTGCCACATCCTCGTTCACTCTGGTGTCGTCATTATTTGTATTTTAGCTATTCTGTCAACTCTCCAATGATGGCTTTAACCTGCATTGCCCAAACGGCAAGTGAAGATGCTCTTTACCTGCTCATTTGTCCTCTCTGTATGCTCTTTGGTGAAAGGTCCCTTCATGCATTTTGTCCATTTTATGATTGAATTCTTTGTTTTTTTACTGCTGAGCTTTGAGAGTTCTTGATGTATTCTAGAGACTAGCTCTTTGCTAGTTATGTGGCTTACAAATATTCTCTCCCAGTCTGTAGCTTGTTTATTTGTCTTTTAAACAATCTTTCACAGAGTATTTCTTTTAATTTTGATGAGTCAAATGTATTCATCTTTTTCTTTTCTGGACAATGCTTTTGGTGTCAACTCTGAAAACTCTCGGTTTAACCCTAGATTCCAAAGATTTTCTCCTGTTTTTTTTCTAAAAGGTTTAGTTTTATGATTTTTTTTTTAAGAGTGAAAGGGAGGGAGAGGAGGAGGAAGTATTTTTATTTGTTTATTTGTATAGTTGTTCCTGCCCTGGTGTTGGAATTTACATGGTCTATGCCTTGTCGACGTATCATCTGAGCCACCAGGAAGTGCCAGTCTTAAGATTTATATTGCATTTGGGGATCTGTATTTTTAGTTAAGTTTATTTTAAAATGTTAGAGCTAAGATGAGGTTTATTTATACGTTTTTTTTGCTGGATATCAAATTGCTTCAGCACCACTTGAATTATTTTAGCACCTTTGTCAAAAAACGATTGGACATGTTTGTGTGGGTCTATTTCTAGGTTCTCTGCCCCAGTCCATTAATCTCTATGTTCATGCCTCTCACCAAAATGATGTAGTTTTTACCAGTATCACTACAGAATAAGTGTCCACATCAGGTAACTTGATTCCTCCCACTTTATTCTTTCTTCTCAAAATTGCTTTAGTATTCAGTTACCTGTCCATATGCATTCTAGAATAATCTCGATAGCTATTATTTTCTCTATCTCGCTGGGTTTTGATAGGAGTTTCTCAGTGTGGTGAGAATGGGCATCATCACTGTGCTCTATCTTCCAATCCAAGAACAAGGAGTGTCTCTCCATCTGCTTCGATTTTCCTTCATTCCTTTCATCAGCATTTCATAGTTTTCGCTGTTCAAGGCCTATACGTGTTGTGTGAGATTCACATTTTTGAGTGGTTACAACTGTATTTTAATTTCTGGTGTTAATGTTTGCATATAGAAGTCAAATTGATTTCTGTGTGTTTGTCTTATATCCTGAGATATTACTGAACTCATCTATTAGCTTAGGACATTTTGGCAGAATTCTTGGGATTTTTCTATGCAGAAAATTCGATGTCAGTCACAAATCAATGTCAGTCAGAATCTTTCTTCCTTTCCATCCAGATGTGTGATTTTATTTCCTTTCCTTGCCTTTTTTTTATTACACTGCCTGTAACTGGCAGCACCGTGCTGAAGAGGAGCAGAGCGAGCAGACACCCTCGAAAAACACCCTTATGCATCTATATTCATAGGGATATCAGTGTGCAGCTTTTTTGCTTGTTTTTGTATCGCACTGTATTTGTTCCACTGTTTCTGATCTAAGGGGAAAAGCATCTAATCTTCCATTGTGAAGAACAAAGTCAGCTGTAGGCTTTTTATAGATGCTTTTTATCAAGTTGAGAGCCTCTACTCTAGCCCTATATTCAGAGTTTTTATCATAAATGGGTTTGAATTTTATCAAATGCTCTTTCTGCATTAATCGATATAATCATTTATTTTTCTTCTTTCATTCATGAATGTGGTAATTTGTTTGATTTTCAAATATTTTGAGTTAGTTTTATCGAAGGAACATTGCATCACCACGTACTGTAGGTTAAAGGCAGGCATCGTAAATCAATACCTGGATAGATTTTCAAATACTGAGTCAACTTTCATCCCTGGAATAAAGTCTATGTGGCCACGATATGTAATTCTTTCTATTCTGCTTGCTTGCATTATCTTAAGGACGCATCTATATCCATAAGGGATATTAGTGTGTCATTTTTTGTTTATTTTTTATTGCACTCTATTTTGCTTCACTCTCAGGATGATACTAATGTCATAAAATAAATTGGGAGATGTGCCTTCTATTTTCTGGAAGAGATTGTGTGCAGAATGAATGCTAATTCTTCTTTAAACATCTGGTAGAAGTTTCCAGTAAAACCTTTAGTGACCTGCAGGATCTGTCATGAAATTCTCTTTCTCAGTCCAGATTTGAGTACTTTGTATTTTCTTTTCTGGTTTTACATTGTCAGTCTTGACAGAGGTTGGTCAGTTTTATTTTTGCAAAGAACCATGTCTTTGTTTCATTGATTTTCTCTAGTACCTTCCATCTTCAGTTCCATTGACTTCATTATTTCTATGATTCTGTTCTCTATTTTCTGCTTATGATTCTGTTTGCTTGGCTTTATTTCTCTTCCTTTTATAGATGCTGAGGTGGAATAATGGCCCGGAGTGGGTGCACGCTCCATGGCAGCTGGAAAGAAGGGGTTTCTGCTTTTGCTGGGTGACATGCTCTATAATATGAGTCAGGTCCTGTTGTTATCTGGTATCCTTGTCCATATTCTGTCTAGGTGTTCTCAGCTGCTGAAAACGCCATGTTGGAGTCTACACATATGATTGTATCTTTGTCAGTTCCTTTCTTCAGTTCGGTCCATTTTATTCCACAAATTTTGCAGCTCTCTTCTTTGATGCACACACATTTAGGATTGGTGTGCCCGGTTGGCGGAGTTACCTTTCATCATAATATTAGCTCTCTCTCTGTCACCCACTTTGTCTCTCTCTCCCCTCTCACCCCCACCCCCGGTGTTAGTGTAACCGTTTACTTTAAATAATACTTGCATGATCCAGCTTTTTCTTTTTTTAACCATTTTGCTTTTAACATACTTTTGTCATCCATTTCTTGTGGACATATAGTTGGGTCATTTTAAAAATTCATTCTACTAATTTCTGTTCTGTCTTTTAATTGGAATATTTAGACCATTTCATTATGGATATATGAGGGCTTACTCTATTAATCATTTTGTTTTGTGTTTGACAAATGAGCAATTTTGTCTGCCATATTGCTCTTTATTTTCCATGTGTCCTACTTTTTGTTGCTCTGTTTTATTGTTCCTGGTATTCTGGGGGTTACCTGAATGTCACTTAGAATTCCGTTTTCATCTGTCTTTCATCATCTGCTTTGTATAATAATTTTAGCAGTTGCTCTGGGTATTATATAGAAATAATGGTCTATTGCTGTCATTTTATCAGTAAGAGAAAAGAATAGAAATCTTACCTCCATTTAATTTCCTTTCCTCTCTCCTATGTATAATGCCATTGTCTTAAGTATTTCTCTACATATATGTAAACTGCATCAAACAATGCTAACAATTTTTGCTTCAATGTCAAATAGGATTTAGAAAACTCGAGAACTCATTGTCCATGTTTGTGCTTACTTTTCTGATGTTCCAAGTTTATTTTATTGTTTCCTTTTGTTTAGAAAACCTCCTTGACCCAGTCTTTTAGAGGTTTTCCTTTTACTTCCAAATAATATTTTCTCTGGGCACAGGATTCTGGCTCTTTTTAGTTTTATTTCTGGCTGGATAAAATGGTGCGCTGCTCGCTTCTGCCCTATATGGTTTCTATTGAGAAAACGGCTGTAAATGAAATCGTTTCCCCTCTAGGTAAAGTCTTTTCTCCTTTGCTATTTTCAAGACTATTTTCTTTGTCTTTTGTTTTCAGAATTTGGACTATGCTGTGCCTCTGAGTGGTTTTCTTTGGGTTTATCCTGCTTAGAAGTTCCTCAGCCTCTGGAATCAATTGCTGTAAGTCACCAAACTTAGGAATTTTTTAGTCATTTCAGGTGCACCCTTTTCCTCTTCTCCTTCTAGGGCTCTGATATCACAAAGATCAGATCTTTTGTTACAGTCCCGCAGGTCCCGGAGCCTCTGCTCTCTCTCTCCAGCCTTCCCTGTCTCTGTTGTTCATGCCGATCATATCTTTCTTTCTTTTTCTGGAAAGGTGCAGCAGGAATGAAGGCAGGTGGGCAGGCAGGAGGAGAAAGGAAAAAGAAGCATTTTTATTTCTTTTATTAAGTTGCTTTTTGTTGTTTTATTTTATTGTTCCCCTGGTCCCAGGACATGAACCTGGGTCCTTGGGATGCAGATGGACTGTGCTTGGCTGGAGGCAGCAGACCTAACCACTACTCCACTGGGGCGTACTCTGTTGGTCATGTCTATTGTCCTATCTTCCAGTTCACAGATTCTTTCCTTTCTATATGTTTGATTTCTTTGCTGAGACTTCCTTTTTTTTTTCATTTGTTTTGCGCATATCCACAACAGCTTGTACTGGCCTTTTATCACGGCTGCTTTATCTTTGTCAGATCATCTAGCATCAACGTCATCTTGAGGATGGACATCTACTTACTGTCTTGCTTTCCATTCCATTTGAGATCTTCTACTTCTGTCAGCTGGCTTTCGCTCTCAGGGCTCTGGACGGGGCCCTGCCTCCTTCCTGCCAGTGGAGAGAGGTCCTGGCTCCTTCTGTGACACCAAGAGGATGCTTCTGCTCACCTCTGGGTGGGCTGGGGGTCTGACTCCCCACTGAGCCTGCACCGAAATCTCCCTAGTTGGCAGGGACAGACGTGCTGGTGGCCTCCCACTGCTGCAGCCCCAGGGTGGGGAGGTGGTCTTGCACCAGCTGGGCCAGGTGAAGGTGCTGACCCTTTACAGGGCCTCCTCAGACAAAAGCCCCGTGGGGAGGAGTGGCGATGCCTCCTTCCTGCCCAGCTGGGGTAGGAGTCTATACTCCGTCTGTCTCCACAGACACCCTAAGAGAGGGGCTTCATTATCAGCTGCTGGAGTTTGAAGTCTGGTTCCACTCAGCCCCCCGACATCAGACCTCTGGGGACACTGGGCATCCCATCACAGTCCAGTGTGGGTGTGATCGGGGCCACATTTTCTTCTGCCATTTAGCTTACGTAGAAGTGAGTATCTGAAAGTTTTCTCTCTGGCTGGGCTGCCCTTCCCTAGTCCTTTGGCTAGAGAGCGGACTTGATTTTTTTGTTGTTGTTTCTTTGAGTCTGTGTCTGTTGGATTCCCAGAAGCTGGCTTCCACAGCTCAAGCCTAGGGCACAGAAACCCAGATCTCACCACCCTGCTGTTCCTTGGGTCCTGCGATCACGACTCCGCCCACCTTTCACAATCTTCTTCAATTCCTTTCATATAAAATGTTCAGAGTTTTGAATCGCGCTTAGTGAGAAGAATAAGGCAAGAGTGTATCTATTCTATCTCAGAGCAGAAGCCTCTCTGCTCTTTTTTCAACTTCATGTGACTCTATAACCATTTTGAAATAAAAAGAGAAACACTTCTATATATGTGCCCCATCAATTCCTTCCAGTACCAGAATCCAAGGGAGATATTTATTCTAAAAGAAACCTATGGTCCACTCAGGTATACATCTGGTATCTTCCAAAGGACAGTCCCCCGGGGGGCAGGGCAAGCTGAGGCCGGTGCACCCGGGGGTGGGCTTACGGCGGGCAGCAGACTGGATGAGGCTGTGCCCAGAGAGGCGGGGCTGGGCAGGCAGCTGGGGGCAGACTTGCCGGGTGGTGTCTTTGAAGATTATCAGGCACTTTTCAAATTAAAGGCATTATTTCTGCAAACCCGTGTGGGGGTGGCTGACTTTGATGGTGAGCCTGCCGAGTCCAGGAGGCTGTAGTGTTGCAGCTGGGAGGGCCGGTGGGGGCCCTGGCCTGGCGGTCCCCCACGGCAGGAAGCCAGGGGAGGGAAGCGGGGCCTGCGGGGAGGCAGTCTGGCGGCCAGAGGCCAGAGCGGCTGGACGGAGCAGAGGCCCGCAGCGGGGGCCCAGCTGGCCAGCGGGCTGTGAGCTGCGGGCTGTGGGAGATGCCAACATCTGGAAAGTATCATGGGCTTCGACCAATCAAAGTTGGAGGCCAAACAAAGCGGAGTGAGCACAGCCTGGCTGGGTTTTGTTTTGGTGTGTGTGTGTGTGTGTGTGTGTGTGTGTGTGTGTGTGTGTGTGTGTGTATGTTTCCCGTTTTTTTCTTTTTGACCCTTCCAAGTTGAATAGCCGGCCTCGGGGTTCCATTTCAGCTCCTGGGGGAGGACCTGAGTGACCCAGGGTAAGGGACTGATGGACGCATCTTTATCTCCAGAAAGAAGGCTGATCTTATGAAACCAGAGTCACACCTGCTTAAGGTGAACCAGAAGCGACTGCTTTCCTCTTTCCATTTTGTATTCCATTCCAAAGCAGGCCCTGCCTGGGGTGAAGGCTGGGAAGTGAATAAAAGCCAAACCAAGCCCCCTCCACAGGCTGTGCACCATCCTGTGGAAACTTCAAAATGAATGAGTGTCAGACACAAAAGAGGCACCCCAGACCCCATGCAGGCTGCTCAGCATGGCGACTGCACCCTCCTCCTCAAAGCAATCCCTTCCCTGGGGTCCCCCCTGGGATGCCACGTTCTCTGGGTGTCCTGCTCCCTAGTCAAAGTTTCCACCGCCTTTCCCATGCCAGGTCCCACATGCTGACCCTGGACCCTTCTCTCATCCTCTGGCTCTGGGACCAATCCTTCCTCTCCTGTGACCAGTTTTCATCTCTGCTGCCCATGCCCAAATTCACAGGCCTGGCCAGGACCTTCTCTCTGAACCCAGACACACATGCAAGGCCGCCTCTTGGGTGTCTCTGGGGTTCTTGGGGCTTAACCTGTTCAAAACTGCATGCATGCTTGTAGGGGCTGAATTGCCTCTCCCCCAAATCCATACATTGAAACTGAACCCCGGTACCTCAGAATGCCGCTGTAGCTGTGAGGAGTTACAGGGGCCTCACACAGGTAGGGCAGGGGACAGGGAATGATAGAAAGCCTGAGGCCTACCTGATCCTGAAGGAGACCCACCCCTAGAGATAAAGACCCTGAGAACAGGACAAAGGAGTAGTTATCAGGTTAAGCAAAGACAGCCAATCCAAAGTGCAGGTCCAGATACCTTCTTAGCATAAGACTGAGGGACTCCTGAATGCTTCATTAACATACAGAGCTTGTAATTACTCCAATCTGAAGTCCACAAAAGTCTGTAGAAGAAGATAAAAGCCCTAGACATGTGGGCCACAGTTCCGTCCTCTCTTGGGGTCCTTCCCTCTGCAAGGAGTCTACTTCCTCCAGCAAACTGTTGGGTTTTCACTTGCCTCTGGTCTGGGAGTTCATTCTTCAAACCCAGTGAGACATGACCTCCAGGCACCAAGCTCCAATCTCAGCATCAGTTGGAGATAAGGTCTTTATAGAAGGATTAAGTTAGAATGAGGTCTTGTTGGCTGAGAGATTAAGATCTCTAAGAAATAGATGTTTGGTCATTCAGATGACAGCGCACATTTCTCATCCACATTTCTCATCCGTATTTGGTATTTGGTCTTCGTCTGCCGTTCCTGGCTCATGGTCCTGAAACCTTGGTATTTCCAAAGTGTTAAGTGATAAAGATGTCCTTCATTAATGAGGTGATTTGGGGGAGCAGCTAAGGAAGGGGGCTGGTTGCCAACAGAACCAACCCTGCTGAGTTGGAACGTCTGGAAGTTTCAGACCTACCCACAGTTTCTGGAAGTTGAGTTCCTTTTTCTGAGGTCAGTGATGTGTTCATTCTGCCGAAGTAAGGAAGCCTCCATAAAACTCACCAGGAGGGCTTCGGACAGTTGCTGGTTTGGTGAACCTGAAGATTTGGGGGTGAGCACCAGGAAAGGGAGTGGGAGCCCCGTGTCTTCATCCGGCTGCTCTGGAGTTAGAGCCTTTGTGAGAAATCGATCATCTAGCAAGTCAACCAGGCTTCCTGAGTTCTGTCAGCTGTTCCAATGAATTAATCAAAACTGAAGAGGGGTTCCTTCCAACAATTCATATAGTCAAGTCAGCCAGAAGTACAGGTAACACCTGGGCTGGGGCCTGGTGTCTGCCATGGAGGGGGGTCTTGGAGACAGAGCCCCCTGGAATCTGATGTACATGGCCAGGTAGACAGCGTCCATCCTGAGCTGAGTTGAGTTGAATTCTTGGCCATCTAGCTAGTGCCCAAGAATTTGCCTGTGGCTGTAGGGAGGCCTCACGTAGAAATTGGGTCTTGGAACCCTAAACAGTGACCTTAACCAAATCTGACTGATGTCTTCATAAGAGGAGACAAAGACACAGACACACACTCAGGGAAGACCCTGAGCACACAGCGGGAAGGTGGCCGCCCATCAGCCAAGGAGAGTGGCCTCAGAAAAGTCAGCCCTGCAGATAAACTTGGCCTTGGACTCTCAGCAGCTAGAAATAGGAGACAGTAACTGTCTTTGAACGCGCCTAGGCCTTGGCGACTCATGCCTGTGTTTCCCCCAGACCTGGCATTCCAACTGTTTCCTGCCAGAGGGAAGTCAGGATTCCTTCTGCCTCCTTCTGTCTCAGTGCCCACAGTTATCCACGGCCACATCGGGGCAAGGGGGCCTCCCAGGCAGCTCTTCAATCCATTCTCTTATTTCTGTTTTGACACCAAGAAGCAAAAGGCAAAATGGCCAGCTCAGTGCTTCACCAGCCCTGTCACCCCAGCACAACCAGGCATGGCCACAGGGGAGTCATCACTTTGTGGCTGTAAGGAGTCGGCATGTATGGCTGCTTGGCCTGATTGCCACTGCCCAAGTTGCCTCGCGTTGTGAGGAGAGATCGCCCCTGGGACTTGAGTGGTCGGCCCAGCGGACCAGGCTCATCAAGGCGCTTTTGCACCCGTGTCAGGTACCTGCTGTTCTAGAAGGACAGGAGGCTGTGGGCACGAGGCACCTTCGATTCTGAGAGGCCTCAGCCCAGGCTAACAATTCTGTCACCATCAACCCCGACGTGCCTCCCGAGAGGAACTCCCCTGTCCACCAAGCCTCCTGCCGAGGCTGTGGCCTCTGGTTTATTGAAATGACGCGAACATGCAAAAGAGGTGTCTGTGTGCTTTCCACCCAGGCTACTGCGGGGTCATTTCACCAGGAAGCCAGGGGCACCGGGCAAGTGGGAGAAAGAACAGGCTCGGTTTGTCCCCCTGAATCTTGCAGCCGTCCATGCCGGAAGGACTTCAGTTTCGCATCAGCAACACGTGGTTTATCAAAGGAGCCCGGCACGGGGTGGCATGAGGCTGGGTTGGGGGGCTGACCCCGGCAGTGAGGCTGGTGGGACGGGGCCTTCCTGACACTGCCAGACCCTGAAGGCTGGCAAGGGTGGTGGTGCCTGCCTGTTTGCCACTGCAGGAGGCATCGGTGAACGTAGAGAGGTGCAAGGGGCTCTCTGACAGATACATGAGGTGGGAACAGCAGGACTTGGGGGGGTGGAGAGAGCTGTTCTTCAAGAGACCACACACCTGCAGGTCAAGGGAGCCTGGAGATGAAGAAGAGGGGTTTGTGGGCAGAGCAGACTGGGAAGAACATTCCAGGGGGACAGACCACCCATGCGGAGGTCCAAGGGGTCGGGAGTGCAGCTGGAGCGGAGGGGGCTTGGGGCTCTAGAGCAGAGGGCAGGGCCGGAGGCTGACCCGGGCTTAAGGTCTTGCCTGGCTGCCCGAGGTCACAAGAGGGAAGCCCACGAGGCTAGCAGAGTGGTGGGGTGAGATTTGTATATTTAAAAGAAGTTTGGCCCCTGAATCTCTATATTCTCAAATAACCTCAGTTTTCCCATCTGTTAAATGGGGATAATAACAACCTCCCGCACAGGGTGGTGCCGATCACACGAGTTAAGAACACTAGATGTGCTTAGCACAGGGTCCAGCAGCAGCCAGTGCTTCACCATCTGTCCTGCTTTATTGTCTCATCACTGCTGTCTTCTGTCAAGCCCTGGGCTCAGTGGCAGGCTCTGGAACCTGTCCTGTGCACTTGTGATTGACGGCTTCCCTGCTGAGGGCAGTCAGGGCGGATCAGCGTGAAGCTGTTTATGCACACAGATGCCAGGCCAACGGGTGAATAATGGCTTGGGTGCAGCCCGCTGCAAGCTGGCCAGGCCATGCGCCTGGAGGAACACACCCAGCAGGGAGCAGGCACCTTTCCCATCCGCCCAGGCCTGCTTCGGGGGCAGCCGGATTTTCCTCATTTCCCACTGAAGTCCTCAGGGCTCCAGGGACAGGAAGGGATGCTCAGGAAGGTATAGTGGTGGGCTGAGTTGATGGTGTCTGCCTCCTCGAGCCCCCAGCTCAGGGCCCCTCCAGAGGAGCACCTTCTCGGAGCTGCTGGCCAGATGCCCCATGCAAGTCCATGTGTAAATAAAACTCTCAGACTTTCAGAAACGTGTGTCTCTGACACCTCTCATCTGAGCTCTATGTCCAATACAGAACTCACAGTCAAAAAATCTGGAGTGAGGAGTGCCCTGGTGGAGTAATGGTTTGGTTTGCTGCCTCTGGCCAAGTACAGTCCACATACAACCCAAGGACCCATGTTCATGTCCTGGGGCCGAGGGGAACAACCAGGATGAACAACTAAATGAAATAAAGTGCTTCTTCCTCCTCTCTTCCTGACTGTCTTCTTGCCTTCATTCTTGCCTGCACCTGTCCTTTAAAAAAAAGGAATCTGAAACGAGATCTCGGTGTCCCGTGCCCGGGTTTCTCATGGAACATGGTGTGTTAGCCGCTCCCACAGCACATGGTGGACAAGAGCCCGTAATGAGCCCGCCTGTGACGTCAGCTCGAAGGATGCCAGCTACAGGAAGACCAGCAGCGAGTGCTCCGTCTGCGGTGGGAAAACTTGCACCAGTACTTTCCACCAACATCTAAAATACTCAAGAAGGCGGTGATTTGGCCAGAAGGTTATTTGAATTAGCCAGCAGCAGGAAAAGTTGATTCAGAAATGTGAGCGTTTAGTGATTTCCCCAGGTGGTAGGAAAAATATCAGATGACAAAAACAAACGAGAACATTCAGGAGTGAAACCAGAGTCCTGGTAATAGCCTCCGCTAATACAGCAAAGGGTATTTTTGTAGATGGCAAGAGGCGAGCTCAAGGCCTGGAAGAAAATCCTGTTCCTTCTCCAATTTTTCCATTTAGCTCTTTCTTGAATCAAAGTGGCCGGTCACATCTGGAAGCGTCCAGCTGAGGGAGCGTCATCCCATAAACCTGGGTGTTGGGTTTGGCCCGGGAGGAGGGGCAAGGTTTCGCAATATTCCAACCCTTCCCCCAAAACGAGCGGCGGGGCCTCGTGGTGGGGCCTCGTGGTGGGATCCCGAGGCGTCTCGCCACCGCGGGGTTTTTGTATGCCGTGTTAGACAAAAGGAAAGATGAACACAGTTCCACAGAGGGCCCACAGAAGCAGACTCTGGTCACAGAGCATCCCAAACAAAGCGCAGCCGGGAGTCCCCGGCCCCCTAATTGGGAACAGGTTAGCGGAGGCGTCGGCAGGCCTGGGTCACGTGGTCTGCCAGTGGCCTTCCCCACCAAATTCTTTCATTCTGATTTCAACATAAATCATAACAACACTATGCAGAACCAATCATGGGCTCTGCAGAGCAGGCAAGGCTGCAGCGAGGTGACTGGAAGTGGGGGCGTGAGGACAGCCTGCCTGCGCGGGGGCCACCCCTCTGTCAGGGCTCTGATCCACGGGGCCCAGAGCCCTGCCTTCCCAGAGGGAAACCACACGACATTGATCACGGTTTTCTGAGCCCTCTGAATGTGGGGTCCACAGGTCATTGGCCACAGAGCTAACCACCCTCTAGGGAGGGTCAAGACGTGGACCGTGGAACGGGTGATGGTTCTGTACAGAAATGAAGGCACAGAGACACCTCCCTTCCCTGCTCTCAACCTAAGCAGCCAAGGGGCTTTGTGCTGGAGTCCCAGGTCCGAAACAGGGGCTCACTGGGGAGAGCGGGCTCAGGAGGGTGGGAGCGGTGGGTGGTGGAGGCTATTTGATGTCTGACTGCAGAACACAGCCAGGCACTGTCAGTCAGCAGCTTTGTTCTGACCAGCTTCCCTTAGACCCTGCGCCCAGAGACACTGGCCAGCTCAGGTCTCTGGCCCAGCAAGGAGAGGTGAGGACAGACGATTGCTATGTGCGATGGCGCAAGCCAGAGTGGTGTTCAGGGAACCCTCACTTTCTTGAGTGAGAACAGCTGCCTGGGTTCAAATCCTGGTTCCTCTGCAGACAGACAGTGTGACCTTGGGCAGTGGCCTTGCTGACCGGAACCTCAGTGCCTCATCTACAGCGGGCATCATCATGACATGTAGCTCCCAGGTGGTTGTCAGGATGATATGAAATAATCCAAGCAAAACCCTTCAAGCATCAGCTATCACTGTCACCGGACTAGCAGTGTCACCAAGCTGACAAAGCCTGCCCGGAGATGCTAGCAAAGGTGCCCATTGGGTACCTCAGGGCAGGCGGGTAGAGGACCATCTTAGGGAAACGGGGACTCTGCATCCAACCCGCCTAGACCGACTTCCCTGTAAGCACAACAAAGGAAGCACACACAGTCTGCTGTCCGGCTCAGCCCTGCAGCTGCACGGGCCTCAAACACGCGAGACACAGGCCCAGGGTCCAGGGCCGATTGGGTGAGGGCTTGGGGGCCCAGGGTACTCTCTGTCCCTTGTCATGACTCACAAACACAGAGCCCACGGAAGTATACTGCAATTTGGAAAGGGGCGTGGAGAGCTCGTGGCCGGCCCCACAGCTAAGGCCCAGCATTGCCACCCCGTGTCCCGCCCGCCCCCAGCCCCTGGGCATCGGCCCAAACGCTCAGCCTTTTCAAAACTCCAGTTATTCCCACACTGGCCTGGCTTCCCCTTCTGAAAACTTTCCTCTCTGTCATTCCTAGCTGCCTACTTCTAGAACGCCGCCCGGCGCGGGTGGCATCTGGGTCATCCCCTCATGCCAGGCCTGCCCTGCACAGGCACTGGAACCCTGCCACTTGGCCATCAGCTCTGTTATCCGGGACATGGTGGCCACGAGGTGGGGCCCGGCTCACCCAGTGCCCTGGTCTCAGGCAGGTCCTGGACGGTTCCCCCATCACTAAGCCCCAGGCGTGAGTTTCTGTTGTCGGAATCTACATTTTTCTCGGAAGGCGGAGTGCAAGAGGAGAAACGGAAGGGTTCAGGTTCAGTTCCATTCTCAGAAAGGGACCTGAGCAAGTGGGATCAGGGTTTTCCAATGGTCGCTTGGGCTGGAGGTGGGGTTGGTTGTGGGGTGAGCTGGCTGTCAGGACGCAAGAAACAGGAACCTGGAGGAGGCGTTCAAACCAGGGTTGGGGAGTGAGGAAGAGGGGGATAAATCTGCAAGACTGAGCACCAGTGCTGACTGACAGGGGCGGCCAAGGGGTGGAGCCATCCCATGTCTCTGCTCGGGGGGACAAGGTGGCCCCTTTCACCCCTGGAATTTGCAGAGAGAAGACCACATGGGGAAAATGATGGGATGGGTTTTGTTGCTGAGTTTAGGGTGTCTGGGGCCAGACAGGTGGAGCTTTCTCGCAGCAGAAAAAGGAGTTCAGAGAAGAGAGGGTGGCTGGAGGTTGGGTTTGGGCAGAGGGACATTCACTCCCCAGGAGTGGATGCCTCTCCCAGCCTTCCCCGTGTCTGGGTCACCAAGGTGGGAGGCAAATGTTGCAACATTTGTGGTGATTTATGGGGAAAGCGCCTGTGTGCTCCTCAGCACCGCCTTCCAAGAGGGAATGTAAAACCCCACATTCTGATCCCAAGTGTAATTTCCAGTCATTTCCACCGACAACATTTGGTTCTTATTATCAAAAGATACACAGATGCGGCATTAAAGTCTTGGCTTCCACAGGGAAAGAAAACAAGGCCGTCTAAAGCCTTGCAGCAGCTCTCAGACATCAGGGTTCCAGGAGGCAGCTGCTGGAGGAAGATCTGTTTTCCAGTGTTTCCAGGAGGCAGAGAGCCAGCCCCTCAGCCCCTCTCTGCCTGTCCATCTGAACCTTCCACCGGGAAGGCCCTGGGGGCCCCCGAAGGAGGAAGGCGTGGGTGTGTCCCCCTCTGTCCCCAGCCAGGCGGTGCCCCCAAAGGGGTTGTCGACTGAAGAAAAAAAAAAAAAAGGCAAGTCGAATCCCACAAATCAGGACATGTCAGTTTGGCCCCTCTGGCATTTCCTTCCAAATTTCCAAGGACGCGTTTCAGAGAAAGGCCGCTTCCTTAAGACAGAGATGGAAAATGATGTATCAGAACAAATGTTTTGCTCTTTCGTGGAGAGCTGTATCCTTTCCTCTGTCAAATTCTCTATCAGTGGTTTGGGGTCCTTTCAAACGACAGAGCTGTCACTGCACCCTCCACGCAGGAGCCCTGGGCAGCCCCGGAATGGAATGAAGGTGAGCCAGGCAGCAGGAAGGCAGGGGAGGAAGGCACATTCATTTATCTTAGTCAGCTATTCACTTGACTGTTCTGTCCCAAGCCTGGGACGCGAGCCGGGGACCTGGGATGCGTTTGGACGGTGTCCAGGGTTAAACTGCTAGGTCACCAGGGCTCCTGTCCACGAGTATTTTTTACATAGTAAGACTCCCACTTGTGAAGTCCATCGCAGGAGCCAAGTACTTTCATGAACTCTCTTATTTATTCTCTCAACCTGCCAGGCATGACGATGATCTCAGTCTCCCGCTCCAGAGATGTGGAGAGCCGGCGGGAGGAAACGCAGCTCACTTTTCAAAAGCTCTTGGCTAGGGAGACACAGAGCTGGTCTGTGACCGTAAGGAATGGGCCCCACTTACAAGCATCGACTCACTCCTCTTGGGAGCTCCGGGAGGTTGGTCACTGTTGTGGATCCATTTTACAGATGGGTAAACTGAGCCTCCCAAGGGCAAAGTTACTTGTCTGAAGTCACGTGCAGTGACAGAGCCTGAGCCTAGTGGATGCAGTGTGCCTCTGTCTCCCCACAGGTCCCAGGTCTTGCTCTTTGCCCCACAGCCTGTGTCTCCCATGGTTGCAGGGCTCTCCATGGCACCCAGGCACAGGGGACAGCCCAGGGTCCCCCGAACACACTGGGTCCTCATGAAATCGTGGTCATTCCAGGTGTGGCTCCAGGGACCGTGGCGAGGAGGCAAAGGAGCTGGGCCATGTGCTTCTCACCGAGGGAGCCCAGTGCCCACACTGACACCTTTCTTCCCACAGTGTCTCCTGCACACTCAGCATGTGTGCACAGCCACGTGCAAGGAATCCAGAGACCGACTCAGCTCTGT
Organism: Solenodon paradoxus; assembly: GCA_004363575.1. Taxonomy (NCBI): domain Eukaryota; kingdom Metazoa; phylum Chordata; class Mammalia; order Eulipotyphla; family Solenodontidae; genus Solenodon; species Solenodon paradoxus. Next base: position 98,547 of record RJWH01004377.1, read on the forward strand.
ACCTCCATGGGGGCTTACTCGCCTAGTGGGTTTGAGCCACAATCAGGGATTCTTCTCTCCTCCCTGCCCCACCTGCGGGGCCCAGGACTGGGGACTAGGCTCCCTAAAACCTGGCAGAATCATCTGAGGCCAACAGTTGCGAGTTCACATTGGAGCCCTTCTCCCCATCCCCCTCCTCATGATCACAGCATCAGGAGCAATGTCCACAGAATCCCACCTTACAGGGAGTCCGCCCATCAGCCCGGCCAGGTCAGCAGGCTCCCCTCCAACGTACGGATGGACGGTGGAGTCCAGAGTGGAGCTTTGGGGTCACACAGACCATGCCCGTCAGCTCAAAGCTGCCTGGTTTTGAGCAAATCCCTTCTTCTCTCCAAGTCTCCCTTTATTCATGGCACCAGCAAGATGGGTGTCACGCAGCTTCTTCCGCTGGGTCTGTGGGTTCCTGAGAGATGGTGCTGAGGAGTGAGAGGGGCTGGTGAAATGGGAAGGAGAAACGACCTCCTGTGTCAGCCCACCTGTAAGGGAAACGCAGCACTTGCATCCGTGGTGAAGGTGCAGAGAATGCCAGGGGGTGTTAGCAGCCCTGTGACCTATCCCCAGTCAATGGCCATTGCTGCTTCAAAATTACAGTCGTTATCAGACCTGCTGCTGGACCTTGCTGCTTAATGTACACATTACTCGATGCCGTCCTAAGTCTGTGTCCACACGTGCCTGGGCTGGGCGGGAGGACGCCTCACTCTCTGCGGCACGAGGCCCCTCTGTGACACAGCCCTGCCCACCCGAGTGGTGCAAATATCACCCAGCGTCTCCGGCACCAGAGGACAGAGCCAAGGGTCTAGAGAAGGGCCAATTCTGATGGCCAGGCAGGCTCTGCCTGGTGGGCTCCACCCAATTCACCCTGTCAGGAGAAGTTATCAGTTTTTGTAACATCACCTCCATTCACCTCACTCGCTCTCCAGACCTGCCCTTAGTGTGCCTGACTCTGGCAGCACCAGCTCAGACTTGGACGACGAAACTCGCGTCACATAGTTCTCTAATCCATGCCACAAATGTGCGGTGGGTGACTCAGACTGCGGAAGAGCAGGAGCAGAGCCGAACCCATGATGGGGAGCACATGCCAAACACTCATACAGGTGGTGGAGGTGAGGGAGAAAGATAAAGTAGGCTGGAAGAGAGTGCTGTGAAGGAGTGGGGTCACTGTTTTATTTGGGGTCAGGAAAGGGACTCACTGAGAAGCTCATTTTTGAACCAGTCCCTAAGAAAGTGATGGAGTCAGCCACATGGAGAGCAGGAAAAAGCGCCTTTTAAGCGAGGGAATAGCAAGTGCAAAGGCCCTGGGGCACGAATGTGCTTGACAAGTGCCATGAAGTGAGGATGGGTGGAACAGAGAGAGTAAGAGGGCAGCAGGAAGGGGTTGAAGGGCACACAGGCCTTAAAGTAAACTGGCTTTACTTTGAGTGAGTTGGAGGCCACTGAAGGGGTTGAGCCCAAGGACAGACAGTCTGACTGGCATTTTACCTTGGTGGCTGTGGCTGTGTGTCGAAAGGAATGTGTGTGGACAAGAGGAGAAGCAGGGGCCCCAGGGAGGAGGCACATGTCATAACCCAGCAGGAGATAAAGACTTGGGCAAGGAGATGGCTGGACGGTGGTAAGAAGCTGCCAGATTTTCTATTTATTTTGAAGACTCGCCAACAGGGTTTGCTGATGGAGTGGGTGTGGGGTGTAAGAGAGAGAAAATCCAGGGGTGACTATAAGCGTCTGGCCCGAGCAGCTGGAAGAGTGGGCTTGCCATGGACTGGGATGGAGCAGACTTCGGGGACCAGGCTGGGGTGGGGTTCTGTTCGGACACACAAGTGTTGACTGTCTTCTAGACATCCGTGTGGAACCATCAAGCAGCCACTTGCGGCCGAGCCTGGAATTCAGGGCAGAGTCCGTGCTAGAGAGCCACGGGGGACAACTGTCACCACCCCCTCCTCACTGGGTTCCTTGGACACTCGTCAGCAGTCGCGGGGCCTGGCCCCACCTGTCACTGGCCCCAGAACCTTGGGAGAGTTCGTTCTCCGAGGTCTTGGTTCCTCCTCTGGGAAATAAAGCCGCCAGTCACACACGTGCTTCAGGAAGTTCTCAGTCACTTAACAGACGTGACGTCCATGCTGGACTGAGGGCTCCACCAGCAGCAGCTACAGACTCTGCAAGTCTCCCTGGGCCTCGTGGCTGCCCACCCAGCACCTCTGCTGCCTGTGGGCCCAGGCTGAGCCATGTCCCCGGCCCAGCTGTTTGCCCTACGGATTGCCCGCTCTATGGGATGAGCTGCTCTAACCCATGACTCCCCGGTCACGAAGCTGAGCTTGAAACAGGGAGACCGGGCCTCTGGTGGGGGCCCTAGAGCTGAAACATCACTCTGGGCCGTCAGCGTACGCGCAAGCCAAGAACAGAGTATCCTTACGTGAGAGTCTTCATAGTGGCTGGCTCCTCTCCTCACCCCAGGGGGCCTGAGTGGCCATCGGACCTGTCTGCCGCCTCCGTGAGATCCCGCTGGGCTTCCCGGAGACTAAGGTGCATTTGTGGAGCCCAGGAGTCCCGATGGGACCTTATGGGGCAATTAGTTCATAGCTTGGCCTGCTGCGGACGAGATGGCCCCAGCCACTTCCTTCTCGAATGGGATCTGGAAGGTTCCATCCCCACCAGTTGAGGACAGTAGGCTTGGAGTCTTCCTGGCGCTGTTAGAAGCAGGGAGTCTGGAAAACTTTCTAGAACATCTGGTAAAAAGAAAAGTCCCAGTCAATCAGGCACTCCTTCCGCCCACATCCCCACCCGTGTCCACATTAACATGTAGACACATTTCTCAGGATGGAGAAGATGCCTCTTTTGGCAAATGTACACAGTTCTGACTGTAACCAGGCGTGGGGACCAGCCGCCTCAGAGCTCCGACACTGGAAGTGACTGTCACAGTGTTTTATAACTGTCCCCACACTGGCCTGGGCTATCCGCCTCCGGACCAGAGGTCCAGTCCTTGGGAATAAGCTGGGCCTGGAGAGGGCGGTGCGTGCGAGACCGGTCTGCCCCCTGCTGGCAGGAGCCGGCACTGCAGGCAGCTGGGCGCTTAGCCGCTACCAAGAGGTAGCAGGTGTTAGGACCCCTTGGTTTGCTGTCCTGAGGGCGAGGGCATGCGGGGGTCTTCGTTTTATTTCTGTGCATTTCCATCAGTAAAAAAAAAAGGTGCCTCCTGCCCCTTTACAAACACTGATCAAACCGTTCTGTGGATTCAAGGCCATCACACAGAGCATTAGTGTAGTGGGGTCTTGGGCAGGGCTCCTGCTGCTGATTTCTTGGGCACATTGGCAATTGGCTGATCTAGTTCACAAGTGGCAGGCCTAGCACTGGTTTGCCTGATTCCCCAGTGGAGAGACACATGGATTGAGTCCACTTGGGGGCTATTATGAATAAAAATGCTTGAAACATTTCTGCAAATACTCTTTTTGTGGACGTACATTCTGATTTCTCTTGAGCAGCCAGGCCACCCCAGGAATGTCTGGCTAGCTTTGCAGACATAAGCACTTTCCTGCAAGATGGACTCCAATTCTGGTCACTCTGCCCCTGGCCATCACTGGTACCGGTGGCTTTTTTCTTTTTAACATTTATTTATTTTCTGTAATTGGTCATCTTGGTTATTCCCCTCCAGCCCTCAGGTCTTAAACCTGCGTCCTGGGAATGTATGCGGACCGTGTCCAGTGGCCTTACCCGCTAGGTCATCAGGTTGGTCCCTAGTCTTTATTTTACCTAGTGGTTGTGCAGTGGTATCTTGTAGGGTTTTAAAGGTGATGGTGCACACTGGTGGCTCAGGGGCTAAGCCTGCAGCTGGGGTGTAAACACGTAAAGCCTCAGGACCCGAGTTTGAGATGCAGGCTGTGGAGAAACAACCAAAAGCAAACAAACAAATGAAAGTGCTTCCTTCTCCCCTCCTTCTCCCCTTCCTTCTTTCTTTCCTTCCTTCCCACTTCTTCCTCCTCTCCCTTTCTCCCTTTCTAATGTTTTTTAATTGAGATATAATTCACATACCAAAACACCCACTCTTTTTAAAATGTGCAGCTCAGTGGTTTTTCAAAATGTATTCATTGTTGTGCAGCCAACACCAGATGTAATTTCAGAATGTTCTCATCACCCCCACATCCCCGCCAAAGAAGCCCTGAACCTTTAGTCTCTGGCAACACTGACCTGCTTCCTGTCTCTGGACCTGCCTGTTCTGGACATTTCAGACAGAAGGAGCCACACAATCTGTGGCTTTTGGTGTCTAGAGTCTCTCACCCAGTGTAAGAGTATCAAGCCCCATCCAAGGGGCAGCGTGAATCAGGACTCATTCCTCTGGCGGCAGAGGAATATTCCTTTGCATGTGTTTGCCTCCTTTTCTTTATCCACCCACCTGCAGGGGCACATTTGTGTTGTTTGGCTCTTGTGAATAACACTGCTCTGAAATTCAGTGACATGTTTTCAGTTCTCTGGGGTGTCCATCTGGGGTGTCCGCCTGGGGTGGAATGACTGGGCCACTCGGTACCCTGCACTGCGCCTCCCTGACCCTGGGCTCTTGATCCTCTGCTGGGGACATCAGAGTGCTCTCGGGGGTCCAGGGATGCCCCAGGAAGCATCCTGCTGATCTGACAGCCCCCTTGCTTTGCTTCTCTGAGATCAGCCCTGTGCTGATAGTGTCTGCACGCAGGCGCTGTGTTCATTTTGTGCCGTTTTCTGCTGTGGAGAGCAGGAGAGAATAGACGGGTGTTACCTGCCCCATCGGGGTTGGAATCAGGAGGCCTTCACGCTCGGAGAATATCCATACTCATAATTCATCTGATGTCCTGGGGCGTCACACGGGGGCTGTTTCTACTGTTACCCACCCGCACAGTGGCTTCTTTCCTTGGGTGTCTTTGTCTGCCTGTGTGAGCTCGTCTTCATCGAATGTCATGGGAGGACCCCTGAGGAGTCTCAAGTGGGACTGTTTTGTTCCAGAGATTATTCGTGTTAGCGCCAAGGAGGTACCGTAGAGGAAGTCAGCCTGCGGTCACAGGTATTTCGTTTTCTGTTGATTTCCCTCACCTCTTTGGAATGCTGGGCCACCTAAGAGTAAGCATAGGGGTATGAGTTCTCAGGGACCACTGTCTTTATCATCATCACCATCTTCATCATCGTCATACCACTGATGCCAAGACTGTAGCCTGGTGCCGGGGTCGTGTCTCACGGTGTTTGAGAATGAACTCAAGGACTAAAAAGGCAAGCGAAAGTGGAGGAAAGTTTATTGGCGAAAATAAAGGGAGGCTGCCGCCATGGTTTGGGAGTCTGGGAGCTTTTATCTTCTTCTAAAGCCTTGTGTGGGTTTGGGATTGGCACAGCTACGAGCCCAGTATGTTAGTGAAGCAGTCAGGCGTCCCACTGGTCCCGCTTATGCTAGTATTTGAAAGGGAACTTCGAATTGGTTGTTTTTACTCATGGGGCAACTGCTCCCTTTGTCCTGGTCTCGGGATCTTTTTCTCTAGTGTGGGCCTACTTCAGGGACAGGCAGGCCTCAGACTTTCACATCACCACCACCATCATCAGCACCATCATCACCTCCATCACCACCGTCAACTCCACCATCATCACCACCACCATCATCATCACTGTCCCAAAGCCACAATGAAGACCGATTGGTGTCCACAGTCTCTCTCTAGTCCACCCTTCCACTAAGGATGCAACTACCTCCCACGGTCCCAGACTATCACTGAAGTCTCAGTTTCGATGCTCTCCCTTTATGAGGGCCTCCTACTTTCCTCCTGATTCACAATCCCCAAGCCTCTGGGTCCCTGTTATCAGTCTTTGCCACCACAGCAGCCCCAGTTTCTTTCTCGTTACTGTTCTCTCTTGTGGTTTCAGCTCTTTCTTGTCTGTATGGTTAACGTCCTGTGCTGCCCTGTGAGCTCAACAACGCGGGGAAACACCCGCCATGTATCCAGGATCTCATTGCACCGTGCTAGACGGAACTTTTTAGGATATTCAGCCTCATACAGACCATTCAGTGGGAAGCTGGAATCCTCCACCTTGGGGACATTATCTGTGGAAAATGGGGACAACCTTCCTGACTTCTGAGGGTGGTTGTAAGGAACCAAGATCCATGAAAGGGGTTTGCCTGGGGCAGGAAGTCATGCAGAGAGTGAGCGAGAATGGGCAGTGGTTTCCATAGTGATACAGGAGGAAGACAAACACATCAGCTAACACAGAGCGCTGCCTGACCCTTTGACAAGCATCTCTGGCCAAGTCCATCCAGGTGCCAGGTCAAGGGCACTGCCTGGGTCTGGGGGCGCGCCCTGGAACCTCTGGGATGTGGATGACCTGAGGTGGGATCAGCGTGGGTTGGAATTCACTCTTTCCTTCTCCCGCTCTGACATCATGTTGTTCTCAAACCCTTCCTCTTGGAAGGAACCCTGGTGGGGCAGCGTTTAGGTCTGCCCCGTCTGCCAGCACAGTCGACAGACATTCCAAGGACCCAGGTTCGTGTCCCAGGGTGGGGGAAACAACCAAGATGAAGAACTAAATAAAATAAACAAAGTGCTGCTTCCTCCTCTCCCTTCCTGCCTGCCTCTGCTCAGCTTCATTCCTGCTGCACCTCTCCTTTATGAAAAATGAAAACCTTCTCCTTATCTGTAAATCAAGGTAATAGGTAACTGCCTGTCTATCTTACAGGGTAATGCAAGGGTCAGGCTCCAATGATGTCACATCATGAGAGCTTCCATGTCCAACAATGCAGCTGGGAATCACTGAAGGCAGCATTTACTCGGGTAGAATCAGAGAGAGATGGCTTTTGGAGGGTTGGGTGTGTTCCTGAGATGTGGCTGGTTCGGAGCCAGGGTGTGGAAGCCATGGGATAGCGGGGGTGGGCGGGCTCTGGTTTCTGCCGTTCTGGGTTTCAAACCAGCTGCCCCATGAGCCGCAGTCTGACCTTTGCCCAGTAGGTCAATTCTCTGCGCCTCCACGTCCTTATCTGTCCAGATAAATGGAATCTCCCGGCTGCTGTAATTGACAGAGCCCCCCTACAACACACGTAATTGAGTTCCTGCCTGCACAGAGGGATTTGAGCACCAGGAACCACTCCCGCAGAGGGGACATTGGGAAGCTGGACAACTGTGGCGGACACGTAACCGGGCTGAGCCATCACAGATGAGGGAGGGACACGGACAGTGTTTAAATGTGTCTCCCAGTATCAAGGTTGCAAATTCTGTCAAAGGCAAGAGAAAGACACTCAGCAGGGGCACGAAGTTCTACAAATAATTGCATGAAATGATTTCACGCCAGTCCCTTCTGTCGAGGGTAAACTTTCCTGACAGAAAACGCTCTTTAAAAACTCTGGAGAGAATTGGGGGCGAGCAGAAAAATATGAAAGGGCCAAATTCTGCATGAAAAGTGAGCAAGAACTCAAAAAGTTTTGTCATTTAAGAGGACATTTCTTGGGTACAAACTGGTGTGTAATTATGGACAGGGAGTGTCGTTTGAATCAGCATGGATGGAACTAGAGGGATGATGCTCAGTGAAACAAGTCAGAAGGAAGATAGAGACCAGACGACCTCACTCACAGCTGGAACGTGAACAGACAAAACAAAGGAACAGATGAAACAGAAACAACTCTTGGACACTTACAGCAGAACAGAGGTGACCAGTAGGGAACGGGGTGGGCGGGGACAAGTGGTGGCAGGGCCCACGGGACAGTGGTGAAGACACTCGATGTGGTGGAGGGCAGGGGGTGCTGACATAGATCTGAGGAATGGGGAGACTGCACATATGAGTTTAATGCATAAAATCAAAGTTACAGCAAAAAAAAAAAAAAAAAAGGACCAGAAGCCTGGACAGGTCAGGGGACATTGACAAGAAACGCTTCCAATTTCTTTCTTCAGCCGAAAGGGCCGAGCCCCCAGAAGTGACAAGTGGTGGTCGCCTGGTTTTGCTTTGGTTCCTTGGGGGAGGACAGTCCAAAGAAACCAGGCAGAGAAAGATCGCAGTAGAAACTGAGTACCAAAGTGTTTCTGATGCGTGCAGACTGCCATCCTGAGGTTTGTTTAGATGCCCGGGGCGGAGGGACGTCCCTTTGGTGATGAATTGAAATATTGGTATTCGCCATGGAGACACCAGCAGGTGAGCGGCTGACGGACGAGATGAGGATCTTCACAAACGTGTGTGTGTGACCCATCAGGTCAGGACACTGGGTCAGGGCAGCCAGGAAGGCGCAGACTTCCTGCTGGGCTCTCCGGGCGTGGGAACAAGGATTTCACTCGGGCGCTGGCTCAGGTCTGCGCGTCATCTCCTGTCTGTACATGGACTTCGTGCCTGTGTGGGCTGAAGCAGCACAGGGTCGGAGATGACACAGCCACAGGGACTGGAAGGGCCGGAGCGAGCTGCATCCTGATCAGGAGACACTCCCAGGACCGCGAGTGCCGAGTGCTGGCCCCTCGGCCTTCCGTTTTCCCTCCCTTCCTCTGCAGGTGAGAACCTGAGGTCGCAGCACGCATCAAGAACCACGCGCACACGCCTTGCTTCCTACCTGTTACTTCCCTTTAAAGAAAACTTTATTCTTTAGCGATGCCAGGCGTTTATAGAAGATTGACGGAAAGTAGTTCCCAAACCCCCGCCCCCAGTCAGGGCCCCGGTGACTAACTTCTCGCTGTGCTGCGGCTCGTCTGCTGTGCCGACGAGTCACGACCACACATTCTTCACTAAATACCAGGGCTGATTAGGACCCTTTTTTGCACTGCATTCTGTGGGTTTGGACACGTATGTTGACACAGACCTGTCAAGGGAACACCCCAGAGTATTTCCTCTGCCCTGGAGCCCCCTGCGCGCCACCTGATCAACCCCGCCCCCGCCAACTCCCGACCCTTTCCTGTCTCCTTGGTTCTGCCTTTTCCAGAACGTCATGTAGTGGGACTCACACAGGGTGTCGCCTTTCCAGACTGGCTTCTTTCACTCTAATGTGCCTTCAAGCTTCCCGCCTGTCTTTCTGTGGCTTGAGAGCTCATTTCCTTTCAGCCCTGAATGATGCTCCGCTGTCTGAAGGACCACGGTCTAGCTACCTACTTACTGACTGGGACGCCTCCAGGGCTTTTAAAGTGCTCCTCAGAGACAGGCGCCCGAGGTCACGTCGTCGTGCTCCCTCTCTCTGCAGGGTCTTACCACAAGCGACGGCCCCTGCCCCTCAGGATCACTGGACTCTGCAGGGTGAGGGACGGTCCAGCAGTGCCGCTGCGTCACCGCTGCATGTACAGGATGACATCATGTCTCCCGCGGGCAGGAGTACGTCCTGCAGGCCTGGAGGGCTCACGGTGGCCTCCTGGGCGCCACCAGGGGTGCGGGCCCTGCTCCGTGGTCAGCTGCTGCTGTGACAGGTCTGCTTGCCTGGCCCTCTGGAGCTCATAGCTCCGTGCGGCACAGCCCAGCTGCGGTGGCACAGCAGCGGTTAGCTTGCTTTCGAGCACACCTGGTGCCGTCGCTTGTGCCCCACGCTTCGCCATCCGGGAGCGGGGGAGGGAGGGGTGCACGTGACGGCCGCCACTCTGCTGTGGGGCCATTCCCAAAGGGCTCCCCACCCCGCCGCTCCCTGGTTGGAGCTTACTGGCGAGCTCTCCTGGTTCAAGGCCGTGGCCACCTCCTCCTCCTGCCTCTCGGGCCATGGTCCCCACGTTCCCACTCCACCCTGCTGCCCCCAGGCATCTCCATGCCGTGCGCAGTGCGCGCCTTCCATTCCCCAGCCCGGGCTTATGCTGGATCGGGATCAATCCCCATCCCCAGGGCTCCCACGACCCCCAGGCTCCCATCAGCAGAGCTGAGTTTGGACCCAGCAAGACGGCGAGCTCAGCAGCATGAGTGGATCTCTATCGCCATTAAAGACAAAGTGCCACCAAGAGCTGCCACCTGTCACTGGCCCTGTGCTTCCTGAAGAAGGAAGTGGTGACTGGTGGGACCCCATTACTGCTAGACATGGCCCCAGTGTGCAATGCCCCTGCCCTCCCAAGCCACTCTCCAAGGCGATGACAGACAGCTGGTTGTCCCGAGTGGGTGGCCTTCTACTTTTACACCAGTAGAGATGACTGTGGTCACACGGGGTGCTGTTTCCCAGCCTCCAAGGTCTCTTAGGGGTTACGTGACCAAACTGGCCAGGAGGCTATGAGCAGAGGTGGCGCTGATGTCCAGAAAGGCTGGGAGCATGTTGCTGGCCCTTTGTGCTCCCCTTTTCTCCTCCCTGCTGGCCAGGCTGCGACATGGCGGGGACAGCTGGAGCAGCGCTCCTGGGTGGCGGCATGAGGAGGTGGGGCCGGGTCCCAGCAGCGCTGCCCAGGTCGGGCTGCTGCAAGAGCCAGACGTGAACTTCACTGTCACAGCCACACTCTGGGCCGAGAGGGTCACTCTGCCCGGCCCGTCCACATGGCCTTGGCCAAGTCACCCACCACGTCATCTCGGGTCTTCTCCTGGAAATGTGGGGCTAGAACCCAAGGCCGGCTCTCGTGAGGACCCAGTAAGCTCATTCCTCGCCAAACATTTCACAACAGCCAGGCTCTGCGCACGGCCAGGCTGGCGGCTGCTGGTCCCAAACTGAGCGGTCTTCCTGCAGGTCCGAGTCCCACGCAGCTGGCCTCCGATGGGGCGGTCTGGGACAGCCCTGAGGAGGACTCTGTCATGCCATCCCTGCGCTGAGCTGCACAGAAACTAAGGCTCCTCTTAGAAATTCCAGGGAGAGTGCAGAAACGTGTAGCCCCGCAGACAAAAGGAGCGGATGCTGCGGGAACAGAGTGCTTTCAGATGGACTTTGTAAGGTCACTGCATTCCAGACATACTGCCTCTGAGAGGACGGAATGTGCCTTTTATTATCGACCTCCCGTATTAAATTGTGTGAAATAGGCTTCAGTGGGTTGACCTGTACAGTCTTCCTTCATCGATTTTTTCCTGGGAATAAAACAAGAGAAAAGACATCAGCCGACCATGCCTGCCTCAATGTTCTATGTTTAAAACTGGAGATGGAAGTCCATACACATTGATCAATGTTCTCCTGGGACACAGAACCAGTGACTCTGGGGGCAGGCAGGGCCATTTTATCATTGCTGTGCTGTTAGGCCAGGGACTGGTGCCTGTGAAATGTGGGGACCCCTGAAAATGAAATCTCCCCCGGGTGTGACTGTAAAGACGTCTGCTCCTCGCATTTGAGATGTCAGAGCTTCTCTTAAGGCTCCTATAGGGACCCATAGAAGTGACCAACCAGTGATGGACCAATTGCTGAACAGACTGCAGAAAATACTGACAGGACCTTCTGAGTTCAAAGCAAGAACTTGCGGAATAAAGAGGTAAATTAATCATGTGTTTCTTAGTTACCAGTTTGCCTGCTGATGTGCATTTGCATTTTCTGCAGCTCCAACTCTGAACTACACTTGGGGCGTCCGTGTAAAGAAGCAGAGACGCCACGCTTGTTCTCAGTGCCCAGGATGTTCCCGCTTCCTGAAGACCCTCCCTCTGGGCCGACTGGCACCACCTCCACTGTGTCTGAGCAGCCCCCCC